>QANZ01007089.1:58410-72284 GCA_003254925.1 Chamaecrista fasciculata
CATCCACTCTTCTTCCACTATCCGCCTCTCTCGTATACCCATATATATACTGGAGGAGAGACCAAAATGTATATTTTTGGCGTCTGAATTATATATTTTATATCATGAACTAAAATGTAAATAACATGAGTTGAATTATTTTATTTTAAATTAATATAAATTATAATTTATATATAGTATTGAAAATTAGAGTATTGAAAAAATGATGTGCAGAGAGAGAAAGAGGAAGAAAAAAGAAAAAATGATGAGTGGAGAGAGAAAGTTGTAAGTGTAATAAATGAGAGTATTGAAAATTACTATTTTGCTAAAAAGTTTTTTTATATTTGTATTAGAGTATAGATAATTATAGGTATTTGAGTAGGGGTATGTTAGTAATTGGATATGAAATATATAATGAAATGAGTTTGTAATGAAGTGATATTTTTGTAATGACTTTATAATTGCAAAACAAACACCCATATAGCACTGTAGATGAAGTTATATAATGAAAATGAGGATAATGAAAAGATAATGAAAAAGTAATGTTCACCCAAACAGGCTCTAAGATTACTTGAACAATTGATTCCTTATAAAAATATGCTTCCTTCACGTTACGTTCCTTATAAAAACAGTTTCCTTATCGTTAGGTTCCTTGACGAAGTTTTTATAAAAACAGTTTCCTTAACTTATAAATGCGAAAAATAAAGAGTTAAGGGTAGAGAAGGTACACCAGCTATATACCGGTAGTAGTCCTTATAAAAGGCTTTTCTCTTAGACAAAGAGAGGGAGTTTTATATTATGTGGGCAAAACTAACCAATACAATGGAAACAACCTAAAACTAGGATCACCCCAAAGGTTTTACAATTTTTCTTTTACAGTTCCCCACAAATCCTCACCTGGGTAGTATCAAGGTTCCTATAACACTCCTCTTACACCACACAACCGAAGAAGGCAACATACCACCACTAAAGGAATCATCTCAAAATCAGAAGATGTAGAAAGGGTTTGGTTTTTTCACAAAGAGATTGTTTCTCACTAAGAGATAATCCACAAAGGAATAAAAATCAGAAGATTGTTTTTCACGCACGCTTGATACTTTTTGTGTAACTTTGATCATTTGAATTCTTCTCCTATATATATTCTTGATGCACAAGGAAGCTAGACGAAATTAATGCTCCAAGAGCTATTGCTCTTTAATTCTCCATTGAATATCTTTTCAAATAAAGCTCTAATCATGTCTGATTTCTTTTTATAGAAGATTTGATGAGTAGACGAATTAATTGACAATTGACTCATAATCTGGTTCCTCAGCTATTAGTAGACAGATTACAAATAGCTTTCTTATTTAGATCCTTGCACAATATAGAATTAATGAATTAGGAAACTTTTTCATTTGAGTTATTGCAATGATATCAATCAGAAATAATCATTCTTTATGTGTAGCATTTGAATTAATCACTAAGATCATCATTTAAATTTAACACATTAAATATAAAAAGTTTCCTTTTACATAAGAAACCTGAATTTGAAAAGTTTCCTTTTATATAAGGAATCTGAATTAACACTTGCAAATCATCATATAATCATTCCAAATCAAATTACAACTAATGAATATCATATATTTAAGGCCAAATCGAATTTACAAATTACCATAAATAGTAAAACACTTAATACAAAATTTTTGTGATTTATCAAAACAAAACATACTAAAAATACAAAGGGATTCTTTAGGCAACTTTCCAACACTTTCTTTATCTAGTTAGATTCGTTTCTAAACAAAATCAAATTGGGCTTTGAAAGTTGACGGTAGGGGTGAGCACGGGTTGGGTTGGGGCGGGCTGAGGGATTTTCCCAGCCCAACCCGCACAACAATCTGCGGGTTGGGTTGGGTTGGGTTTCGAAAATTTTTTCTTTCAGCCCGCACCAACCCAACCCGCGGGCCTGCAGGTTGGGTTGGGCCAACCCACGGGTTGTGCCTCTTTTTTTTTTTTTAACCTGCTGCATTTTTTTTTTGGCCAGCAAAGGAAATGTATTCAAAAANTTTTTTTTTTTTGGCCAGCAAAGGAAATGCATTCAAAAACCACCACAAACAAACGAAAACAACAGCAAAAGTCCAGCGAGAAACAAAACCACAGCAGCAGACAAACACAAACCGAAGAAGAGAAGAGGATGTGGCGACGCCGACGACGATTTCCTGGTGGCGACGGCGATTCTGTGGTGGCGAGAACAGGAAAGCCGACGTCGAGAGAGAAGAGAAAAGGCGAAGACTGGAAGAGGAAGAACCGAAGAAGAGAAGAGGAGTGGTGACGCCGACGACGAACTCCTGGTGGCGACGGCAATTCTGTGGTGGTGGAATGGCGACGACGACTTTGAACAGTGAGAGAATCGGACAGTCCGAGGGTGGAGATGGAGAGAACGCAGAGAAGTTCGTGAGAAAAAATTTTTGAGAATGGCCGCTGTGCTGCTGTCGCTGATGCCTGATGAATTGATGATGTTGAATTGTTGATTTTAGGGTTACAAAATGTGTGGCTGAGATCTTCCTTAAAATAAAAGGTGTGGCTGAGATTGATTCATAATATATATATTATATGTGCGGGCTTGCGGGTTGGGTTGGGTTTACAACCCCTGAGCCCGCAGCCCAACCCGCAAACCTGCGGGCTCAGTTATTTTTAACCAACCCAACCCGTGAGACCGAACCAACCCAGCCCGCAGCTGCGGGTTGGTTCGGTTCCTGCGGTCTCGCGGGTCAGCGGTCCAGTTTGCTCACCCCTAGTTGACGGCGCATTGACAAAGTTGATCATATCTCTTTCAATTCAAGTTGGCAAAAGTACTAATTTCGTCTCCAAACTTTACACCTGCTGTCAATTTCATCCCCAATATTTCTTTGTTGTCATTTTCGTCCCTAAATTTATACATGCTGTCAATTTCGTCCCCAATATTTTTTTTTGTCAATTTTGTCCCTAATCTTTCACATTTTGGTCAATTTTATCCTTTGCTCTTATTTTAACCAAATATTGATGACAAAATCTATGTGGCTAACGATATATAATGTAAAATTGATAGAAAAAGAAACTCAAATCCTAACTTAGATTCAAAAACAGGATGCAGTCTGTCGTTAATTTATTAAAAGAAGTTAGTCAAAGGATAAAATTGACGAAAATGTGAAAGATCAAGGACGAAATTGACAGTTGATGTAAAGTTTGGGGACGAAATTGACAGCAAAAAAAGATTGGGGATGAAATTGACAGTTGGTGTAAAGTTTGGAGATGAAGTTGACAGCAAAAAAAGTTTGGGGACGAAATTGACAGTTGGTGTAAAGTTTGGGGACGAAATTAGTACTTTTGCCATTCAAGTTTGATTGTGATGAGTTCAGAGTTATGAAATACTTTGGATGTGCCTAATTGACGGTCAACAAATGAAATTGAATGAAATCCAAAAGCAATTTTAAAACCAAAAATAAAATAAAATTTATTAAAAATAACTTTCGAGCTCAAGTTAACTTTTGTAGATATATGGTTATGTGAAATAACAAATTAATTGACCAAAAAGATTTTGGTTAAATGGACTGCGACTAGTTAAAATTATTCATGTATATTCTTAAAATTTGATTTACTGAAACGATTAATCAATTATCACATCTTGACTTGTTAAATCAAAAACTTTGTTTACTATGCCTAGTTATTTGCATTTAAAATGTGATATAAGATGTTAAAAAGAATGCACATAAATTCATTGTTCTTGGTTATTTAAAAAAAAAAAAAAAACTCAACCTCTTCCAAAAATAGAGTTAAAAGATAAGGTACAGTTTAGACTTTAGAAGCAAGTCCCTTAAGAGTTGAACGGATAAAAAAATTAAAAAGTACTGAAAAAAATACTCATGTGGTAATAATGGGCTAATGGTGGCTGAAAGGCTAGTGAAGCCACTAACTTTAGAGTCTTCTTAGAAAGCCAAGAGCTAAACTTTGTCTATTGTTGAAATATCAAAAAACATTCATAGGTGTTAGTTTTTGCGCTGTGTATGTGACCTGCGTATATAAAGAGTGGAGAGGAATGTACACATATACTCATGTGCCACATTACTTGCATGATAAAACCATGAATCTCTCCATCAACTTGTAGTTTCATGAATAGTCGATACCAATTCAAGAAGCACACCAGTCATAACTTGAACTCTTTTTATCACCCAATATTGTCCAAGTTTACATGTGCTTACTTTTATTCAATAAAGTTAACTGATTTTCAAAAGAGAAATTGTATGAAAAAACACCACTGCAGAGCCGTGGGTGTTTGATTCCAAATAAAGCAAAAGTTTGTTTTTGCATATACTGCTCAGTCACCAACACATCATACATAAACAATAGAGCTTGGAGAAGTCATATGCAATGTTCTATTCTAGATTATAGTCAAAGACATGTAATTCCACATGAAAAAAGGCAATAGATTCGACATTCTAAATAAAAAACAGGTCCCAAGTACTAAAGGGTAACCGATATCCAACAAGTCTATACTCATGTGCTATTTAAAAGCTAAATCTTTTTGGAGCCTCTAGACAAAGAAATCAAAATCTCCACTGCTTCTAGCATCTCTAGATTCTGCACATCTGTTGGAGATCGTGATGGCTCACCCTTTTCAAGATTATCATTGTCATGGTCATTCATCAGTGACTTGCCACGGATGTCCGGGCTAATTTCATTCTCCGCGATGCCATCACTTGGCATCGCAAGTCCAGGCCAGAGGCAAAGATCAAGATTAGCAGCCTTAGATTCAGGCCTCTTCTCTTCTTTGTCATCTGCTTGAGCTAGACCTGACAAAATAGAATTAATACCATTTTCACAAAGTAAAACTGCAAAATTCTCTCTCTTGTAAAAATTATACCTGTATTGTCATATTGGGGAACTCCACCAACGCCATAGTCGATGCACAAGCATTTGTTACTTGCATTGTCTCTTGCTAGGTTCTCTTCAACTGGAGGATAAACATTTAGATCCAATGCTTTTTCTCTCTCAATATCTCTATTTTTTTGCTGCAAGGAAGTGTATTAACACTGATTAAAATCAATATTAAATACACTGTCAACACAGATAATCCTAGATAACCTTATTTAACAATTTAATTAGGCAAGGTTTGTATGCAAATTTCACTAAACATGGACAAGTTGACTGATGGTAAAATGTCTATAAAGGGATAATATCATTTAAAATAGAACACAGTAAAGGGGTAGTAGAACGGTTGCAAGATATAAATGGCATAACTAACCAACATCTACATCACAAAATATTATAGAAAACTCCCATCATCTATTTTTCCAAATATATTAGTGTTTCCGACAATATCAATATTCCTACTAATTTTTTGAAAAGAAAGATGTGCATCAAACTTTTGGTACTAAAATATAGCAGATAAAGCAATTTCACATGTGTCAATACCCTCTCAGAATTTGTTATTTGAATGTTGGCTGAGTTAATAACCTTCCTTCCTCTAAATACACCCCACAGATATAACAATTGATTCCAACCTGCCAACCAAAAATAAGTAGCAGGGGTGAAAAAAATTAGAGATCAACATAAAGAAAAGGTTTTCTCAAAGCCAAGATATAAACATAGATGGGCAAAGGCCATTTCTTACGCTGACAATCTTCAGGCAGAACTTTGGATGTAAAAATTAGCAGTTCAAATCCATTGAAGTCTCCTCTCAAACCCAGATCATTCATGGTCATGTGTTCCAACAATCTTTTATAATATGTTAAATAGCTGTAACAAGGCATATGTATAAGTAGATAGTATAAATATGACCATGTTAATCACAAAAAGGAAACACCTAAATATACCTATCAAGACTTTCTGCAAAAAAGAAGAGAGCAATGTTTTCTTCCCTGACATGATTTTCTACAAATTGTGATGGCCACATCTTCATGCGAGGTAGTTCGAGCAGCGTAATCATCTGAGGAAGCTTGTCCACCACTTCAAGAACTTTATCCGATGCACAACTTGATAAGTGTGCTTGAACCCCAGCGCAATTATTTGCAAGCTTGTGGTCCCTGAGAATCAGAAATTGTCCTCTGCAAGAACCATCAGACACTTCTAAAATGTGAGAAATATCAAAATGGTAGATGATTTTATGTAAAAAAAAAAAAACTTAATAGGTAGGAGAAAATGAGAGAAGAGGAGTAATACCGCCATATGTAATTAGACTTTGGAATGATACAGTCCTCAGAAAGAATTTCTGATTCATATGGGATCGAGTTTGTCCTAGAAGAAACTTTACTCCTAACAATTTCTGTTTCATGTTTCTTTCTTGAACTTCTCTTCTCTCCATCTGCACAATGTAGGTAGGTCTTTATGAGATCTGGAAGCTTCTGTTTAATTTAAAATTAATTATCCATAAATTTGAACATCATCAAATTTATAACAATCAAAACCTGAAGGAGAAGCTCTATCACTGGACTCAGTTTCTTTTTTACCTTGAACAGAAATGACACCAAAATTAGAAGCTGGAATACTATGCAAATAAGATATTTTATTCCTCTTCAGTGCCTTAGATTCTTTCCCACAACCTAATTTCTTCATGGTCTCAGGGCAAGAAGCACTTGCTAGGAGAACCTCAGAATTAGTAGCGGTTGTTTTAGCTGTCTTAACTTCTTTTGGATAGCTCAATTTGTTCAAGGATACAGAGCAAGAAGTAGAAGTCGCTGCTCGGGGAACCACAGAAACAATAGTGTTTGATTTATTTGATCTAACATTACTAAATGAGGGAGATTTAGACACCATTCTCGAATCTTTCCCCTTCTTGTGATCATCATAAGCTTCATTTCTCACAATCTTTTTCGTCTGCAAAAGACTACCCGTTTCGAGCTTTCCTTTCATTTTCAGGTCTGAAGTCTTGGAAGATCTTGACTTCATTAGGGGGCCTGCAAAGAGAACTTTCACATTTTATAATTTTTTTTTCAATTAAATAACCAAAACAGCAAATCTTTCACCTCATCTATGTGTCTTACATTTATCTTGTGGTATCCCATTTTGTGAGGTCACTTTTGGTGATTTGCTGGCTAAAGTAGAGGATGACTCCGCTTTTCCCTTAGTACAAAAGGAAGACCGCTTCACAAAAGTGACACTTTTGGTAGCCTCTAATTTTTCTTTGTGAAAAATCTTTGGTTGGACTTTTGTTGCTTCTGAGGATAGAATTCTTGTCTCTGGAGCCTTTGATTCCTCATCTAGCACAACTTCTAAGATGCATGCATGTCTCTTATCCCCACAAGAATGAGGAACCTTCATGTTCTCCTGAGAATTGGAAGAAACTTGAGCCACAGAAGTAACACCTTCGGCTAATTTCATCTTCCCCTTCTTTAAGTTTTTGCCTGAGATGTTTGTACGAGGTAGAGAGTTGTTGCTGGGGTTGGATGACTTGGAAGGTCCAGCACTCATCCCAACAAACCTTGCTCTTTTATTAGACTGGGCTTCTGATGGGGCTACATGTCTCTTAGCTGATAACTGCAATGTAGGACTTACAAAATTTGTTCCACTTCTCCCAGCAGATGAAGGCCCAAGTTTTAATTTTGAACTACTACTAGAATTTTGGCACTTTATATGTCCTTTTGATATTCTAGCAGCCTCTTCAACTTTCTTCTGCACTTCTTTCTCAGCATTTATCCTCAGCATGCACTCTTCACACGTCCAGTCACCTTTAGGAACTTTGTCCCGTATAACACGCATACAATAACTGGTTGAATGAGAAACAAATCATCAGCATTTCACTTGCGCAAGAAACACAAAAAGTAAAAAAAAAAAAACAAACAAACAAACACTAAAAGCTTGAAGACAACAAAATTCGAAAGTTAAAAATAAAGGGATGGGAACAACAAAGATATTTACATGTGTTCTGCCCCATCAGTACACTTGTTACAAAAAGCAAGTAGCTCCTCTTGCCCTGCATCTCCACAGGTATCACAAACTCTGATCTGTTATCAAGTAACACCCAAATAAAAAATCATCCTGAATGATGTAACAACCAAATAACCTGTCATCTTGACTGTTGGATTTTTACTAACTGTTATTATGATTACATAGGACAAGGTTGGCAACCAACCATAAATGCATTAATTTGTAAACTTTCATTTTGCAATTTGATTAAAAGAAATTGCCAATTCTATAATTGGAAGGGGATACTACAGAACTATAACAAACAAGTCTATAACCAATCAGATGCTAAAACATCCAGGGTGAACAAAAGTAAAAGCTTGGGCCCACAAGGCTAGAAAGTCGATTACGATTTAGGTAGAAAAAGTTAACAATAAACTAGAACCAATTTACTTCACTTGGTTAGCAGTTACATTGTGACTAAGATTTACTGAAAACCAGTCATATGTCTGAACATGCATGCTTGTACTTACTAGACTGTTAACCATTACATTTTGTTTATTTCTGGGTCTCTATTTCCTTAATAGTAAATCATTTGTTTTCAAAACAATCATGTCCTCGCTTCTATTCTAATTTCATGTTGCATCACATCTGTTAGATCAAGACTGAATCCGAAAGATCCCAAGTGTTCATAACTTCAATTCAAGATCTTAAAATATTTTTTGTGCCACTTGAAGCTAAACAATGAGGCAACAAGAAACAAGACTGAGATTTGTTAAAAAATATTGATGCAAGAATGAAGTGCTAGCAGATCCAACTCTGCACAAGTCATTTACAAATTTTATGGCAACCTAGCATATGCAGTGCATTCTTACTTGGGTACATTATTGTTTCATCTTATGTGCAAATTAATATCATATAGTAGATTTATGTAAGGATCTAATTTTTCTTAATAGAAAATATTGCAACTACCACCATGGTGTCTTAGTTCCTTGCTTAATACCAAAGAATAAATGAATAATCTAATTAGCATAAAATATATTAAAAAAAGATCAAGATTTACTCATATATGCTAGTAACCCACCCACCATTAAAAAGTCAAAACCTACTAACTATTGATATGATAAAAATATATTTAATTGCAATCTCAACAACTCTTATGGTATCTTTCAATATAAAGAAAGTCATAACAGAAAGATAGATATTTATGTCCACTCTAGGATACTAAACTACATGATTGTCATAGCACTGATGACTTATGCCTTACCATGGCATCAATCTACCACTGAGTTAAAAGGGCCACGTTTGATTCAATTCATAAATAATGAACTAGCCACTATAACAATAGTAGACCATCAAACAATGGAAATCACCATGGTTATGCCACAAGCAGGGTAGGACAATTTTATCTTTATGCCATGGAATGATTATCTTAACTTACAAATAGGCATCCATTATGAAAATCTCCATATAAATCAATACTAGCAAAGCCAAATTTTGGAGTTCACTTCAGGCAGAACCGTTTAGTTATCAGTCACGGTTGTAGCAAATTAACAGCACAAATACATGAAGTCCACAGAGTTTACAATTAATTCAAGATATCTTTTCAAGTGTATTGAAAGAAAATATCACAAACCTCATCGTTTGTTAAGTCTATTATATCCATAGGGTTTGCTGGTTGAGATGGCCTGCACTCTTGCATAGTGTTATCAATTAAAGCCTCGAACTTCTGCAGATACACTTTCAACAGTTGGGTCTTCACAATTTAAATGAGGATCAACTTCCCAAATGTAACAGAGTTATAGAGACCAATTAACTGACGACTTAATCCAGATGTTACAGTGGTTGCTAATGATGACTCTACTTGTTCACAAGAGCACTCAGAAGCCCTTGATAAATAAATGAAATCAATTTTAAATTTTGGAAAATATAAAATGGAGATCTATTGTGTAGCACAAATATTTAAAAAGTATGCACCTTCAGTGAAATAGCAGAATTGTAAGAATCTTTTTCAAAAGAAATATCTGATTGATCTGATCTGTTCGGAAAAACTACTACTTCTACCAAGGAAGGTTCTTCAGCAAAGCTTTGAACATCATGGTGATTTCCGTTAGCTGGTTCAAAAGGAGTGCTAGCTACAAAAAAAAAAGTTTCTCATTGTCATTCTTTTCAAATGCAGGAGAGCAATCAATGGAAGTCAAACAGCACGATGTATTTTTTTCTATGAGCATTAGCATTATAATTACCTATCGTTAAATTTGTGCAGTCAAATCTGTTGATGGATGAGATAGTATCGCCACGGATTTTGATTTCTTTATCCTTCTCAAACTAATTTGAGAAACTTTGATGATCCAAATTGATCGAACCTCTGGATGGATCATCAAATGCTACAAAAGATTGGGTATTGGTGAGGTTAAAAAGCAATTCAATGTTCTTAGAAGGATTGGAATCCCTAAAAGTAACTTTATTTTTTGCATTTTCCGATAAGAGTCATGACTCAAAGACACACTAAAATTGTTACTTGCCTCATGCCTATTATGCTGCCTACAATTGTTGGTGCTACTCAATGAAGGCGAGAGTAGAACACAATTGATAGTAAAGCACGGTCTGGCTCTCTTTATTTCATAGCCTTTATCAGTGAGGTCACCAGCCGCCACACCAACTACTGCTGCCACTCGATCAAATTGAAAACACGATGAGTAGCGTCTCACACACAGATCATATGTTATGGATTTTTCTGTCACTTGAAACCTAAAAGGCTGCAAAAAGGGGGAAATAATTTAGCAATAAAGGTGATAACAAACACGGAGAGTTACCAAAAGAACAAATAAGATCCGCGGATCCAGCAATGCAATTGTGTTTTTATCTCGGCACACTACGCGTGACTCACAAATAACGATGCTAATATTTTAATCAATGTTATATATATATATATATCAATAACCGTAGAGAACATCAAAAGTAAAAAAAAAAATAATCATCACAATTTAAAATGCGCATCCAAAGAATTGAGTCTCTTGTGTGCAGCATATTTTGTTAACATTAATATGTAGATAATGTAGCATTTAATATGGTTCATGATCACATAATTCTTAAATGCAATGTGACTAATGAAGCCATTTAAAGCCAACACAAGTTGGCTCACTTGGCAAAGGGGACCGGGTAAGAGCTTTACAATCACTACAAGGGTTCGAATCTCACTAGTGTCAGGAGCTCATGTTAATGGATAAAACTCTTAAGGGGGATTCTTGCCTCTGATTGTAATCCTTACCTTTCAGTTAAGTATATGTTATTTAAAAATGATGGCATCCAATACGATACTTCAAAAGATGCATGCACATTATAAATGAAAAACAACAAACTACAAAACCTCAATGGTTGAGCAGTGAATAACAGATATTTCATCTTGCAAATCCCAGGATAAAATTGAAATGGACTATTATGTAGCCCACCTTATTATAGACAACAAATAAAACGAAGTAAATAAAAATAATGACTACATAATATATTCATAACCAATGTATGTGAGTAAAATTTACATAATAAAAGCAACTTGTCATCTAGTTCCTGAAATTCACCTAAAAACCTAGACTGCACATAAGTTTAAAAAAAAATTAAAACTGTATGACACCAAGAACTAGGGGAAAACTTAAAGATTCATGAACAGGTAAACACTATTCATTCCCATTTCATACTTGTGGCTTCTTTTTTCTAACGATAAAGAAATTGACAAATTTTTTCCTCCCCTTGCCCATCGGAAAACTACATAAACCATGATAGAGGGCAAAGAGCTAATTTACTTGACTTTCAGCAATCTGCAAGTGAATATTGTGAGGTGCAGAGCATATTAATAAAGGAATTTTATTGTACTACATGGTAACTAACGAGGCAAAAAGGTCAAAGAAAGAGAGATTCTCATATTTTGAAATACATCAGCAAAATAAGAGAATGTACTACACTAGGCAAGAATTGAGATGTAACCTTAAACCTTAAAAATGCCATAATAAAGATTAACCTCACTGATAGATTCTCGATTTCACTTTCATCAACAACTATATGATACTGAGGTGATGTTTCATATGTGAAAATTTTAATAAGATGTTTGAGTGTAAGGAATAGTGATTTTTCATTTTTTTTTTATGAACAGGTTTGCAAGTATTTTTACAATTACCATCCGTGAATACCAAATCCACTAAGTGGTATTCAGCAATATCCACACTCCATAGCACATGAATAGCCACATAATTCCAAAAAGCTATTCAGAACCATTGACAGACCTAAATTACAAACTGCCAACCCCTTCAGAAACAACAAGAAGTGCAAAGATCCTCTTTTATTAATAAAGCATAAAGGAAGCTAAAAAAGAGAACCTCTATACTCAATGAATACCCCACAAACCCAGGAACAAGCAGTCAACGAAAACACATAATAGCACCACAAATTGCAACAAAAACAAGGCAGCTTGAAATACGTAAAAGATCAACCTACATGAAATGAATCAAACTAACTCATTACTCATGTGATCCAGAAAACAGAACTAGTTTAGTAATAGAAAGAGAAAAGAGAATAAAAAAATTGAAAAATAAATTGCATGCCTTTGTTGGTATGGAGACTTCATCAGCACCGTCACAGACTTCTTTCACTGGCCGAAGCTCGAACTTCGCCATTCCCTCGAGTGGCACCATTCAATTAACAAACGAATCTGTACAAAAGTACAAATATAAAGATGTAGAAGCCATGACTGAAGTTATAGACACGCACACTATGCACAATGAGCAAAACCTTATTACCTGAGTACCGATTCCCTCTTCTGTGAACCAACGATTTTCTTCTTCTTCGTCAAATCGTGCGTGTTTAATTCTGAAATGGATTGCTTCTTAAGGCAAGTAGATATTTGATTATTTTCCCTCTGGAGTGGCAATACTCCGTAGAGAGAGAAAAGTGGAGTTGATGTGGCCTTGTGTGAGCGTGGCTAGGACTCCCGCCCTTACGAGGGGCTCCTCTGTAGGGTACATGGGCCCTTGAAATTAATGTGGGCCACCAGACTTTTAACATAATTAATCAAACTCGTTTATACCTGTATGTAAAGTTTGATTTTTCATTTTTTAGGTGGGATGCAAATGGTGATGTGACATAATTATAACCATTGATATAATTTAATGCTGAAAAATAATAACAAAAATAATAAATTTTTTAACCAATCACAACTATGTATGGAGTCACATCACTACTTATATATAACTAACTCTTTCACGTGTCACTATTTTATTGGCTCATGACCAATGCAGTCAAGATCGAGATCTTACTCAAGATCAGAAGGAGCATGAGAAAGATCGAATCGTAAGATCGAATCGAGGATCGTAAGATCCTATGAATTTCCTAAAAAAATATTATATAAATCATATAAACAATTACTAATATCTATTTATGTGTATATATATATAAATGCTCATAAGTCATAAATTCATCTTATAACTTATGAGTATGTATATATAAATATATATAATAAGCAACAACATCTCCCATTTCTAACAAAAAGCTAACAAAAGTTCAGTCAAACGCTAACAAAAACAAAGCAACAACATCTTCATACCTGAAAAAATAAAAATAAAAAGACAACAAACTTAATTATAAGTAGTGAATTAGTGATTGAAATCTAAAAAGAAAAAAAAACTTCAAGCCTAAACTTCAAGCCTAAGTGGTTTGTACTTGTGAACACCGCATTTTGGCCGGGCTCTTTTTTTTAAGTGTTTAAAACGTTTTAGGGCCTTTTTGAAAGTTTTAAAATGTTTTAGGGTCTTTTGGAAAGTCTCTTAAATATTTTTGGACTTTTTTTGAAAGTTGTTAAAACATTTTAGGGTCTTTTGGAAGTCATTAAAACGTTTTAGGGCCTTTCTGAAAGTTTTAAAATGTTTTAGGGTCTTTTGGAAAGTCTCTTAAATGTTTTTGGGCCTTTGTGGAATTGTTTAAAGTGTTTTTGGACCTTTTTGAAAGTTTTTAAATGTTTTTGGGCCTTTGTGGAATTGTTTAAAGTGTTTTTT
>QANZ01007089.1:73669-108043 GCA_003254925.1 Chamaecrista fasciculata
AAAAAAAAAAAAAAAAAAAAACTGTATTGATCTTTCGTAAGACAAGAAAAGGTTGAGGTGAGAAGAAGAACAACGTTATCTCCAGATGGCACTTGGTGAGTGGTTAATCGGATATTCCCATAGCAAAATCAATCCACAAAAAATATCAGAAAGCAGTGACGACGAAGACGAAGACGAAGATGGGTCCCCACTAGATCGTTATTCCAAGAGAGAGGTTCTTTCAATTACGAAAATAGCAGCAACCAAGACGAGAGATCAATATTGCTCCAACTCCAACCATTACTGTTAGAGTCGAGCCCATTCATATTCATATTTCACTTTCATTTTCACACACTCAATTCAATTCAATGAACTACAATAAACTAGTCTGCTTCGTTTCCGTCTCCACTTTTCCTCTCTGTTTCTGTTTCTGAATCTGAATCTCAACCGAATCCTCTCGTTCTCTGATAATAATGGAGCTCCCACTCACGCTCTCCCCTACACCCAACCATTCAGCAACGACGTCGTTTTCTGGCCTCTGCAGCTCCTCTAAGCTATGCGAATTTCAACCTAAGAAGAAGAGGATTTCCTTCGACGGAGCTAGGCTTTCTGTGCGTTGCGTCAAAGCTTCTGCGGAGCCAAGTGGTGAGACAATCGATGACGGAGAGACTCGGGTCGGGTTTACGAGCCCCGCTATGGAGGTTACCACATTGAATCGGACCTTCGACGATGCTGATTTCCCTGTTTGGGAGAAGATTGGTGCTGTCGTCAGGCTCAGCTATGGCGTCGGTAAGGATTCGATTCGTTGCTCTTGAAGGCCTTCCGGATACTTGCATTTTAATTTAAGGTTCGGAGTCAAACTTGAGAGTATAAAACCATGCTTTTTCTTTTCCTTTTTTGGTTCTCATTAGTAATTTCTTTACTAAAGGTAATCAATCAATCAATCATGAGGATGGTGTCCTTTACAATTAGGGAATTTCGCTGACGGAAAATATAGGAATTAAGAAATTACTTTTGCAGAATAGTTCCTATTTAAGATGCTGCAGTTTATTTGTATGTAACAGTTCGATTTTCCTACCATAACTCTTCGTGAACATGTAATTTCAGGGATATATGGTGCCATGGCTGTTGCGGGGAGTTTTATATGCTCAATCACTGGAATTGACTATTTGGGGGGTTTTCATCTATCACTAGATGCCATATTAGAAGGACTTGGATACGCAACTCCTCCAATCATGGCTCTTCTGTTTATTCTTGATGTAAGTTCAATTATGGCAAAAGGTCCCATCTTCTATTGTCTTTATTTAATATTTATTTATTCTTTGGATTTCCCTGTTTGGTCCAATTCCTTAGCTAACTCATGATTATTTATAGGATGAAATTGTGAAGCTATCCCCCCATGCTCGTGCTATCAGAGACGTTGAAGATGAGGAACTATGGAGCTTTTTTTATGGGATGTCCCCTTGGCAGGTATTTTTTAAAAAAAAAAAAAAAATTAAATTGACCCGCTGCGTGATCTTCATTCTAGAACTACTAAAAAGAATAAATGATTTATTTGATTTTGCTTTGCAGTTTATACTGATGGTTGCTGCAAGTTCAGTGGGAGAGGAGCTCTTCTATAGGGCTGCAGTTCAGGTTTGTTCAGATGCTTATCTTCCTGGGTTTCTTAATCATATCTCCCAGGAGATGTAGAGAAATATTTTTGGACAAACTTTTATTTGATAACATGGATTTTGGATCCTTGCTATTCATATTCCTCAACATAATTAACTCATTTCAAATGAATGGATGTTACTATATTGTCTTAATATGAACAAATATGATAGCTGTCAAGGTTTGGCTTCACTGTTAGGTCATTATCTTTGGAATACAAAAAACCTTGGTTCCCTAGAAAAGTATGAGCTTATTTAGCTTAACAATCTTTTTTGTTTTTAATGGTGCTTGGAATACTATGCCATCTGAATAATTTATTGATTCAATTCTACAGGGGGCATTGGCTGATATGTTCCTGCGAGCCAATCATCTTATACCTGATGCTCCGGGAATGGCATCTTTGGTATGTGTTACTTATTCCTTCTTATTTAGTTAATATTAAAACCTCTTGTCTCAATACAATGACTAACTTGTGGTGTTCAAAATGTAGACAGGGGTATTGCCACCGTTTGTTCCATTTGCTCAGGCGTTTGCAGCTGTACTTACAGCTGTCCTCACTGGCTCTCTCTATTATGTAGCAGCCTCTCCAAAAGGTTATCTTCAGTACTGTCATTCTCAGATTTTTCTCATTTTTTTTAACAAAAATCTGATTTCAACTTTGTCCAAAACTTGATTATTTATTGCCTCCCCTAATGGTTATTTCTTTGTTCTCTATATTTCTTTCAGATCCTACTTACATTGTTGCACCTGTTTTGCAATCTCGCTCAGGTCGTCAAGATTTGAAAAAACTGTTTGAAGGTTCTACTCTATTCTCTTATTAGCTAAAATTATAACTAACTGAATCATTCCAGTTTGACAATGCGTTTGGATATTATCTTGTTAAAATTCTAGGACTGAAGCTAGTTAGTGTTGGTTGAAAGCCTGGATTTATTAATCATGTATCTGGCTATTGACCTGATCTATGATTTTTAAGTATTAGCATTAAGTGGCTATTATTTTCGTCTTTTGATGGTTTTCTACTGAGTTCTGATTCTTCTTTAGTAGATTTTTTTTGTAATATAAATACAATGAAGGGTTATTAGTGGTTAATAGGACAAGGGATCTTCTGAAGTTTTTCACAAGATAAAGTGGGAGGAGGATAATAAAGGATAAAAAGAAAAAATGAATATAGAGAACTACCTAGGAAATGGGATCCATCATTCTATTTCATGCTATACATAAAAACTTCAGAAGATCTTGTTCCGGTTACTATTTGCATGTGATGTTCGCTCTTGTTTGCTTCATTAGAGGCAAAGATTTGGGCAATTTTTTAGCAAGGTGTTAAATGGATGAGAGAACTGAAAGAGTTTTACTTGTGCATTTTCTTTGTACCATATCAGAATCTCACTTCAATGCCTGTTTGTGGTATTGCAGCTTGGTACGAGAAAAGGCAGATGAAAAAAATCTATTCCCCGCTTCTAGAAGGATTGCTTGCGCTCTACCTTGGAGTGGAATGGATCCAGGTAATCCTCATTCGCTTGATCAAATTCTTTAGTAATCCTTAAATTTGTCCCAAAATTATGATATAGTCCTTAAATATTTGAAATATACTTTTTGGCCCCTCATTTTTTACTAACACTAATTATTTGGTCTCTACAAATAATATTTTAGGTACTAAATAGTCAACATTTGTAAAAGAAAAATAAGGATTAAAAAGTGTATTTCTTATGTTCAGGGATTAAATATTAGTTTTGGGACAAATTCAAGGACCAAAAAATAGGTTTTCTCAGTTTATAAAATTATCAGTAAGTCTATGGTACACAAGACCTTAAATGCACTATAAAATTATCAGTAATCACCTCTCAGCTTGCTAATATTGTATTCTAAAAGTGCAAATAACTATGAAGTTCTTGGAACCTCTTTTAAATATGTTATTTAACATTACTAGCACGCTGGGAAGTTGTGAATACTATGAAGCTACCTCTAAAATCTAGGATGTTAAAGAACAGAGCTGACTGGGTGTTTCATTGTTATGCAAAATTGACAGACAAATAATATTCTTGCTCCCATAATCACACATGGCATATACTCTGCCGTTATATTGGGGCATGGCCTTTGGAAGATAAATGACCACCGGCGTAGGCTACGTCAAAGGATTCAACAGCTCAAAATGGAAGAAGGAAAAGACTCCAAGTAAATTTTGAAGTGCCCTCTTTTATGATTCAGAGTTTGGTAAAGAAATGTATAGCATGTGTAAGAGATGTTAATAATGTCTATAGGTGGGAAGGCAAGGTAAATACATTATCAGTTGAAAGTCCTTATAACATACAGAGTATGCTCACAAATTTTTGAGTTAAGAGTTAGATAGAATAGAATGTATTGTTTGCTAAAAAGATGGAGTTCAAGATTTTGTTTTGGTTGGTCAATGGTCATACAGTCTAACTGGAGTTATTATCTTTTAACTTAAGATTTAAGAATGAAATTTTTGAGCTACAACAATTCATGTCTAATTTAATGACACCACTTGTTTATTATGAGAATTTACAGTAGACTTAAATTTATTTTAATTAAACACCTATTTATAAGAAAAGATGGAAGAGCGAGCTATATGCTATATACTCCGTGATAAGAAAAGATGGTTAAGAGGATGGCATAACTTATTAACTCCCCTTATCAATTAATCTTAAAATACTTTATCAATAAAAACTTTAGTATCTTACAAATTCTAATTCTTTCATAAACAACCTTTATATTCATCGTGAAGCAAATTATTGAATGAAATTCCCTTCCCACGAGTGTTGGCTCTGTAATTTGTAGCTGAAAACTACAAAGCTGGATTAGGATAAATCTAACCTTGAGTTCACAGTTGATGGGCAGTTTCCGGCAAGTTGGGAGTGTCGGAACCTGCAAACGAGAATGCACAGGGGGATCCCTGCGATTCTTCTCCGATGCTTAAGTTAGAGAGAGAAAGCTGGAGTGTTTGAATATTTTTAGAGAGAGAGAGTCCTTACCTTAGAAAGGTCCCCCTTTTCCTTTTATCCTCCTTCCCTTTTGCCTCATGTTCGTACGAGGTCTCAGAGAGAGACGTTAGGGGTGTACTCGGGATGTGTGAGGAAAAGGGGGTTGGTGTAGGTTTCTGCTTTTGACGTGACAGCTATCACTACCAGGGTACGGTGGGATTTCCAACCTTCTCTCCTGGTTGTCAGTGATAGCCAAGAGTGCTTTTCATGGGTTAGTCAGCGCGCAGTGGGCGTTTTGGTCCTTTTGCGTGTCCTTCTTGTCCTGTCACGTGCTTTCAAGGATCCTTGCATTTAATGCCGATATCTTGGCATTAAATGCTTGAGTGTGGGAGGGGGAATCTGCCTGGGTTGCCTCTCCGCCGGGTATCCTTTATGTTCTTGATGTTAACTCCGAGGAGCCATTCCGAGGAGTGTATATCACTAGTCCCTCCGAAAGGTCCGAGGGGGAGTCCACGCCGTCGGCTTCCGAGGGGTGATTCCGAGGAATGTATATCAGTAGCCTTCTCTTGTTGTACAACTGTTCCCAATAGAAAAATGTTTTAGAAAATTTTTCTTACTCATTTTTTTATTTATCTTCATAACCGCAACAAATAGATAGCTTCTGTGGGACCTTATTGGGCTACGTCTTGTTTGTCTTGGGCCTTCATCTCATAAGCTGGATCCAATAAGTTTGGGCCTCAGCTCAAAATAATTGGGCCATATAACTTCCTTTTGTTGTTTGGGAAGCCCATCAGAGGCTCAAGCTTGACTATGAATGATGAAACCCGAAACATAGAAAAAAGTGGGAATATATCTAACAAAATTAAAGAGAACTTGAGATTGGGAAAATTCAAATTATTATTAAAAGGATAGTAAATATGTTTGAAAGTTAAAAGCAGCAGTTTCGAGAGAATAAAACTAAAAGAGCCACAGTGAAAGAGATATTAAACAGTGAGGGAGCAAAAATGGTATTTTGGATGGTACCAGCTTTTGTAGTTAGTTTCATGTGTAGCACTCAAATTGTCGGACCTTGAATGGACTGTAGTCTCAAATCAACATGATTGATGATGCCATATTGCCATGCTATTTTCTCACCTCTCATCATTACTATACCTTATAGATTCCCCTTTACTATATAGTAGCATCTTCATTAAAAAGCTAAAAGGATTTTAATTTTGTGTAACAAAATAATTTCATTGGGTAGAGTATTTAAATATATATTATAATAATAGCAATACTTTTTATAACATTTCATAAAAGATTTAAGAAATGAGAATTTAATTATTTTTTTTGTCAAATCATGGCCTACCATGAAAGAAGATTATGTATCACGTTCATATAGTAAAGAAAAAATACACAATACAAACACACCTCAACTCCCTACAAACATACACAGACAGATCTACAGAAAGATCTAGACAAAGAGAAAACAATTTTCAACCAACAGACAACATATTTTCTGCAGGGGAGAGAAAAACATACCCAAGCAACACACAATGGTATAATCAAAGGCCTCCCAACAACAGAGCAAACTAAAAAAACCTTTCCCAAAAAACAACATCAGAACATACATGAAGATCTTGAAGAAACTCTGAAAGTTGTAGATCTGGGAAAAAGACGAAACTTAACATCCTCTTTGAAGAAGCTTCATCGTCATCATCTCTTAAGCCCGTAGCATGCTCTGATCTTTTAGATCTGCTGAAGAAAAACATCTACCTCCACCAACACCAAACAAAAAAACACTCTCACTATCGAGAGGAGAAACATTCGCCTAAGAAGGGAGAACCTCTTCTACAAAGAGGAGACAAAAAAAGAAAAGAGGGAAGAGGGAAGGAGGAGTTGCCGACGACAACCCCTCCTTAAACAAACACTATCGTTGGAAACCCTAAGAGAGCAGAGAGGGTTCACACCGTCTGGAAGTTCTTTAACATGTATTCTTGAGGATTTAATTATTTGATAAGTAAAATTCTTCATTTCATTAGCCAACCTAAAACATGGGTATAAGTAAAATTTTTCATTTCATTTGATAAGTTCTCAATTTACTTTCATATCTTTTTTCTTTTTTTTACTTTTGGTCTTATATCTTTGGGTCAGATCCCAATTTGATCCTATATCTTTTTTTTATGCAGATTTAGTCTCATATTTTTGGATTAATTATATAATTGGTTCTATATCTTTGGGTCGAGTTTAGAAATGGTCTCATATTTTTATAGAAGGATCAACTATTAGATATAGGACTAAAACTACAACTTCACTAAAAGATATAGGACAAAAAATGATATGGGACCAAAATTGTGACCTTTTACAAAGATATAGGACAAAAAATGCAACAAAAAAAAGATATAGGACTAAATTGGGAATTGAGTAAAAGATATAGGACCAAATTTACACTTTGGCCTATTATCTTTTACCCATGAAGTGTCAAATCGAGTTAATTAATTCAATATAATTTTAATCCATTTTCTTCATTTGTTTTATTAGGATTGGACTAAGTTAATTAGCTCTTTTTTTTTTTCTTTTTTTGTACTTTCTATGATTATAAAATATATTTTCATTATTTATTTTACAATTTAAGTAGGTCAAATATTCAAATTATATTGCTCTTAAATTTATGCCTTTAAGTTCATTTTGGTCCTAAATATTTCAAAAGTTTCATATTAGTTCTACATGTTTTCATTTAATTTCATTTTGATTCCAAATTAGTGAATTACCGAATGTGATCATATCTTCTCGTTTTAAATTTAAAAATGACGAATTTAGAGTTACATGTTATTTATAATGAGTATTTTTTCTATTCAGCTGGAGCTGCCAACAAATGAGGTCAAATTCTATATAAAAAAAAAACATTAGAAATTATATTTATCTGATACATTTTTATATACCATTAAAAGTTCTAGATATCCGACCCAAATGTATTTCCATCCCTAAGCACAAACATATATGAATCAAGTCAAAACTTTAATTAACGTGATTAATCAAACTCGTTTATTTTAAATGGAGCAAAACCTAAAATTCAAATAAATAAATAGATAAATAATAATTCATGAAGGTGTATTAAAATTATATATATACAAAAAATATTAAACTATATAAGAAAACTACGAAATATATGATAAAATTAATTGAAAGTTTACATTCAATAAGTCAGTGGTGCATATGTATATAGTATATCCATAGTTTTTTTTTTTGAAAAAAAAATTAAGTGAATTGAGCCTCGGAGGCTCATCAAGATCAGGACATGCCTCTAGGTTCTATTGGCACTTACAGAAGTACTTACAAATCGCCTACCAACAAAATTCTCATATCAGCAGTAGAAATCAAACTCACGACCTTGTGAGTTATGAGTCGACTTCTTATCAATTAGGCCAACCTTTATTGACATATCCAAAATTTTTAATAATTAGTAAGAGAGGGTTTACAATTTTTAAATAGTGTTGAGATTTGGGTAGTTGTGTGTCATTTGTAAAAGAGGGTTTACAATTTTCTTCGATCAAAAATTGTATTGAGGGTGGTTTTTAATTTTGTCCATGCAAAAATTACAAATAGTGAAGTTTGTTCCAGTGTGACCATTGAGTAGGTCTTAAGGCACCGAACCATGTTAAATTTCTTGTGTGTAATTTCTCTATTTCTCTTCGATCCTTTTATTTAATAATTGAGGTGGGTGTCAAGGCCCAACACTGTCACCTGAGGTGCAAAGCCTCGCTCACAACCTGATACATCAATTTTTCTTTTATAAAAACTAGAAATATTTGCTAATAATTTCAAAGTGATATAATTGAAAAATTAAGAATGGTTTACTTTAGAGGTAAAGTGATAGGCACAAAACAATCCATGTAAACAGAATAATCAAAATCTGTATATATACTACTTGCAATTATTGTTTTCTTGGAATGTCACTTAACTATTTAACATTGACAGAAAATGAGAGGATAGAGACATGACTAGAAAGATAGTACTGAGGAAACCTAAAAAGTCCAACATATATGATAAAGATATGTATGTATGTATATATATGTAACTAAGCAGTGGGAAATTGTGATTCTCATATATAACTAGAACTAGAGGGGTGGAGAAAATTGTGAAGGAGTTAGAGTGAGAATAGGAATGTGTGTGTGGTGGAAGTGTCACTGTTAGAACAGTCAAATTGTTCAGAAGAGAAAAAGACTGTAGGGAGGGAATTGGATCTCTGTCATTAGTCATGACCATGACCATGACCATGCACAACAAAACACAACACATCACTACACAACAACCATCACAGAAACTGCAATCATTACTCATTCGTCAATCGTCACTGCTTAATAGCTAGCACACATATATAAATATATATATATATATATACATTTACATATATATTCCCACTCCATGCACTCACCGGCCTTCTCAACACTTATATATATACAACCCCACTAGCTATATATATATATATATATACCTTTGTCATAATATTCATTTTTATGGCATAATTTTTATTTTTGGTATATATACACATAAGATGGCCTTGGAGACGTACTATAGACAAACCAAAAAGAAAGAAAAATACAGATAAGATAATTGTAGCAGGCATCATATCCTCCTCTAATAAGGGCAGCATAACATAAGTTAGTAGAATTTTACCCTAAAAAGCAAATGTACACATATGTAGCATTCCTACGGTACCCACCTACCTAAGCTAGTTAGGGTTAGTTTCTCTTATATGTATATATGTTGTGTGTATCCCCTAGCTGCAGGGTTATGTATGTATTCTTTGAACACCGACACAGATGGACACAGACATATCTATCTACCTATCAATATATATACATATGTATATGAATTGGGTTAGGGTAAGACTTAAGAGAGAGATGGACAGAGTGGACACTGAATTCATGGTTGTGAGATTTCTGAACATCTATATCAGTGGGTACAGATGAAGAAGAGAAGAGAGAGAAGTAACGATGGCTAGTAATATACATATTAGTTACATACATAAATATATATATATACATAGTGAAATAATAATAATAATATATACTTTATAGTTTATAGTGCTAGTGCTACTGCTAAGTAGGGGACTGAAGGAGAGGGGACCAAATTAAAGGACAGAGTACAGAGACCAGAGAGAGAGCATATATATATATATATATATTGATATAGAGTAAACTAATAATTTAGTTTTTGAAAAATTATCAAGTTGACAACTTAATTCTTGAAAGATTGAAATAGGCAGTTTAGTCTTTAAAAAATTATAAAGGTATTCTTTTAATCCCTTAAAAATTAAAACGATAGACTATTTAGTCTATTAAAAAAATTAATAAGTATATTTTTTTAATCTTTAAAAATTAAAGGACTGAATTGTTAGTTTAGTGATATTTTAAGGATCCAATTGCTAGTTTGTCATATATGTAGTAGCAAATGAGAGAGATGATGATGGAAGTAGTGGAGTCTATAAATATCATGTGGTTCCTTAGCTGGCTGTCCTATCCACCTATGCTACCTTTTCGTGGGCTCTACCATTTCGTAAGCTTAGGGCTCCTCCTTTTTCTTCTGTATGGCCCTATATTTCATTTCCAGACACTCGATTAATTACCAATAAACAACACTACAAATCTTTATTAATTAATTCACAATCAAACATATATATATACACATATCCTAGCTATATATCCATCTGCTTCTTCAAAAAGTACTCAACGATAAAAGGTTCCCCTATACCTTTTGTTGTACTGGAATTTTACTATATTTGTAGTTTTTATTAGAGTAGATCTATATATAGCTAGTGTAGCTGCAGTTTTTATTTGGAGGAGGAGGACCAAAGCTGATTCAATTTGTGTGCTATAGCATTGACCAAATCAAATTAAACATGCAAGAACAACTTCTTTGATCGTACTCACTCTGAAACACGCATCAGAAACTTATTGCTAACATATAGATCGATCAACATGCTCATATTCTACTTATGACACATACGTACACACACATATACATATAGCACTGCGCGCATGCAGTTGTCACTTTTCAGAAACCTATTGATTAATGAATTGATAATTAATCTACCGCAATTTATATATGTGGAAACCCTCCCTTCCTTCATTCATAATTGATCATTATTGCTTCACTTTTTTTTTTTTGTTAATTTGATATAAGAAACTAGTAGGATCGATGAACAATGTTATATCTGGAGTGATGCCAACGAGCCATTCAACTTATAAATATAGGGGTTTTTAGATAAAGATGCCCAATTGTGAAAAATCTAATTACTTTGGCTATTATATGTTAAGCAATATCAATGAGGGTAAGTAAAAAAGACTAATCTCAATTCTCTTAATAATGATGAAATAAAGTTTGAATCATCACTAAAAAAAAATGTGTTCACCTTTTAGTGGTTTTAAATAATGTTTTATACATGATTGATGCCTCCAATATATAATACTTGTGGGAAGGAAAAACTATACGTTAAGCAGTAGTTCAAACTTCAATCAGTATTTTCTTAACTTGTTCATAATAACCAAAATCGAAAAATTACTCGTATCTTCATTTTTTGTCTTTAATTACATTTATTGTCTCCCTTTACCTAAAGTTTTGTTTCTCGATCCATCATTCTTTTTTAATTTTCTTGTTCTCTTTATGCATTTATATGATTTATTTTAATCATCACATTTAAATTTCAGAATTATAATTTATATATACTTGCCTTTAGTTAACTTATAGTTATAATTCGGTTATTATTATGATTATTTTTGAAAAGAAAAACCTCAACTCTTGAGTCTTGGCATTTATTAAGATAGCACATAACTTTTTTTTACTTATTTTTCATCAACAAAGTTAGGTCAAAATGTCATTTTGGTCTTAAATGTATGCCCTAATGTTCATTTTGGTCCTTTATATTTCAAATTGTTCAAATTGGTCTAAATGTTGACAAAATATTTCATTTTGGTCCCACTTTATTAAATTTGATTATATTTCTCTCGTCTCTCATTTTAAGTTCAACGGATTTGTTAATAGTAACTCGTAACTCTGAATTCGTTACATACGAACTTGAAACCAAAAAGATATAATCAATTTCGCTTGTTTGATCGTGAAATGAGCAATATGCTTTCAGGACCGATTTGACTTCATTTACTGACGATTACAACAAGATAAAGAAAGTACTCTTTGAGAGAAATATGTAGCTCTGAAATCGTCATATTGAAATTTGAAACGAGAGAAATATAATCATATATTCAATCATTTGGGATCAAAATGAAATGTTTTTCCAATGTTTAGGATCAATTTAAACATTTTAAAACATAAAGAACCAAAATAAACATTAATACATACATTTAGAACCAAAATAACCCTTTGACCACAAAGTTAGCTTTTCAATTACACAATATAATTATTCCAGTATTACATTAAAAGTTGTATGCAAAAATCAATACTAATTAACCTAACAGAAAGTATAAGTTTTTTAAAAATAAAAATACTAAATATAATTTCTTTTTTTTTTTTTATGAAAAGTGCAAATACAATCATGTTATGGTATTACTAATAAATACAATTAAGTGTACGTAGTATATATTATTAATAAAAAAATGAATATAATTTACTCAATCCCCAAGGTATCCTATAATTGAGGTGCCGCAAAAATGGGCATAGGTTTTACCTTTGCTTGTGATTGTGGAGAATGTTTTGGTCAGTGAAGGTGGCTGTCTATTTTGGCTATTTGAGAGGGAAAAGAGAAATGCAAGCAGCTTTTTCAACTCCTTTTATATATGCACTGTGCAGGCCTACCTAAATCCTAAATCAATGGGGGAGAGGGAACATATATATATATATATACACCATTTAGGATTTAGCCCACTGCAACCGTTTTCATCTCGGGCTTTGATATATCTATATTTCAACACTCCAACAATTTTCTAGGTTAATTAAGAGAAATAGAGACAAAATTATTAATTATTAGGGTACTATTAGTCTATTAATTACGTATAAGAAATTAAATGAGAAAATGAATGAAAAAACATAAGTGAAATCCTTTTGATTATTTTTGTTGTCAGCTTCTTCATTTGATATATATTTGGTAAATTACATAAATGGTCTATGTGATTTTACTTATTTAGAGAAAGGGTTCCTATGATTTAAAAAGTGGCAAATAAAGGAACTAAAGTTTACTTCGTTAACAAAAGAGGTCCGATTTTTTCCGTCTAAAATTAATGGTGCCCTTAGCCCTTATTTGTCATTTTTTAAATCACAGAGACCTTTTTTTAAATAGGCTAAACCATAGGAACCCTCTGTGTAATTTACCCTAGAATAAGAGTCACATGCAAGACACATGAGAAGGCACCGTTAATTTTAGACAGAAAAAACCTCTAGAACCCTTTTTGTTGACGGAACAAATTAAACATCAATCCTTTATTTATCACTTTTTAAATTACATGGACTCTTTTGTGTAATTTACTCTTCTTATATTAATCATGTAAAAATAAATCCCTTGTCATGAAGAGTCTACATGTTAATCTCAAATTCTACCATCGTATAGAGATATGGTGAGGTTAATTATATTTTAATTAAATTACCTGCAATTGAATTTAAATATACGTTGGCCAAAAAAAAAAGAATTTAAATATACACCATTTACATTTAAACCCCGATCTTTTTTTTTCGTCAGAGACAAGAATGGACAAAACACCTAACGCGGGTGTTAGTCCTTATTCGCATGACCTACTTAAATACTCACACACACTCGCTTCCCATCGATATGGGGTTTGAAACCACCACAAGCGAATACCTCAGGCACGTGCTTTGCGTTCATTTAAACCCTGATCTAGACATATCCAAACAGGTGAATGATTCAAACGTTTTCCTTTAAATGTATTTTAATTCATCATGATTTTTAAAATTTTAAAGCTGGTTTGATGTATTATATCATCAATTTTTTAAATTAGGATACTTTTCATTGATTCAGAAAATAGAAAAAAAAAAAGATATTTGAGAGGAAAATGACATAAGAGACAAGAGAAGTTAAAAGTGTAAAAACATGTATTGTTATAGTTATATACTTTTGCCGTTAGGTTGACCAATTATATATAAAGTGATATGTTTAATTTAGCACATTTTATATTGAATAATAAGGATATAATATATAAATCTCCGGCCAATTGTATTCTCTCTATATCTGTGATGGTGCACAAACATTTTGATTTTATGTGAAAAGAAAATAGAAAATTATAACTAGTAAAGAAAGAGTAAAGTAAAACCTCTTATTAATTAATATAAGGTCAAATATTCATACTGGTCCCAAATATAAGATAAATTTTAAAGTGATCCTAAATAATGTCTCAAACTCTTTATAGTTTACACTTTACGGTGTACGTCTTTCACTCTTTTGGTAGGGGTTTAAATCTATCATTATAGTTTACAGAGTTATAATATCTAGTTTCAGAAAATCCAGGCTTCATATACTTTCATGAAGTACATAAAATTAAATTCCAGTCCCCCAAGCACCCCT
The DNA here is from genome assembly GCA_003254925.1 of Chamaecrista fasciculata. Classification (NCBI taxonomy): domain Eukaryota; kingdom Viridiplantae; phylum Streptophyta; class Magnoliopsida; order Fabales; family Fabaceae; genus Chamaecrista; species Chamaecrista fasciculata. The sequence continues at coordinate 87,749 of QANZ01007089.1, forward strand.
TGACTAATTAATCATATTGGAAAAAGGTCAATATATTGAACGAAAGGGAATTAACATGCAGTCGCTGCTTATATAGCAGCAAAGGGAAAATTTTCTCAAATTAAAGTATATTTCCTTAATGATATATATTACTTAACTAAGGGGCTTCGGCCAAAAACAAAATTATGCTGAGGAATTTTATTATGTGGTCTTTAAATTTATACTGATCGACTCAGTAAATTAGTCCTTGAATAATCAAAATATACGATTTGATTACTGAAAATATAACAATGGTCTTTGGTCACTGCGACAATTTGGTTTCAAAATTTGATCTGCTTTTGTACTTTTTTATATTTAAATGTCTATTTTTTAGTCTTTGAATTTGTACTTTTTTTGCTATGAAGCATAGACACTTCATCTTGAAAGCGTGTCGCCGTGTCAGACACGTGTCCGTATCCGACACCCGTACAACACTTATACGACACATATTCATAAGTTTCAAAATGTAAAATTAATTTTTTGTGAATCTAACTTGACAAACAATATAAAATAATGACATATATTATGAATAGATATTATAATTTTTAAAGTTTTCATCAAAATTTATGAACTTTTAATTATTTATATATATAAATATATGCCGTGTCATGTCATATAACTTTAAGAATTTGACGTGTCAGTGTGTCCGTGTCAATATTCATGCTTCATAATTTTTTTGTTTCTGAATTTGACTCAATGACTAAATCGTTGAAGATTGTAGTATTTTAAGAATTGAGACGTATATTTCAATTATTAATTAGAAATTGATTTGTTCACTTAGTACATGAGAGTTTTAAAGATTTGTTCACTTAGTAATATTTCAATAACCACTTAGTAATATTTTAAGGATTGAGACCTATATTTGTGATAAGGTTATCTCATATACTTGTTACTTATATTATAAAACTCTCTTGTTGTATAACTGAGGAATGGATGTAAAATCAAAAGAAATTTTAGCCGATCTGAACCACTATACATGTTATTGTGATCTTCTTACCTTTTATTTTTTGCTTCCTTAATGGTTATTTTGGAGAAACTTGAGCTTCTAAAGTGAACTCTCTTAAAATTGAAAAATCTTTAAAACAACCAATTCACCTCCTCTTGGTTAATTTATTCGGACTAACAATGTGCTTGTGTGATCTGATCATATGTTAATTTTAATTAGCTTGGTAATTAAAAGAACACTTAGTACTTAGTAGTTAGTAGTTAGTAGATGTACATGATCCAGAATTTATCTTTTATCTTTTATATTCGATTCTTAGTAATTTGTTTGTGGCATGGTGTGAGTGTGATGTAACTGTTTTTGTAATTTAACCAACGTTCTCTCTTAACTGTGCGTCTGAAATTAAATGTCTTATTTAGATGCTGTTACTTTAATATGCCAAGGGAGAATAAAAGCTTTGTTAATTAACCCATTTTCTGGGATTGAAGTTCATCATTGGCCATGCTTGCTGTTGGCAATAAATCTATTTCATGTTGGATTATTTCTATCAAATAATCTTAAATTATCGATTAACAGTTAATTTTAAATATATAATAAATGTATATTAAGTTATTCATTTATGTTGAAGCACTTTCTTATTATTGGATCCCGCTATGTTTCACTTATGGTACGTATAATAGAGTCATTCTATAATAGGCCAGTCTGACTCTTAGCTCATTCAGGGAAAGGGCCTAACCTACGAGACTAACTCAAACTATCAGTGCCCTATCCTATTGATAGTATAGTGTCATTTAATGTCACCTTACTACATAAATTTATATTTTAATAAATCACTTTTTCACTATAAATATGTAAGAATGGTGGTGGAAGGTAAGGTGTCTCAAATCAGTTGTCTTAGCATGTTATGGATCAGAGATCCAAATCAGAAATAAAGTGAAAGTGGAAAGAAAGAGATGATGAATGAAAGAAGTGTATCAAATTTCCAGAAATAGAGTCTGAAAAAATACACAAGAATCCCAATTCAAGAATGGGCTCTCCACAACCAAACTTGGCTAAAAATGTTCAACAACCACAATACAATGCAAAGCTACGTAAAAATACTCCAGAATAACAAACCCTATTGCATAACTACTTGTCACGTGGTTACACCAGTCCACAACGCCACGTCACTTGTTTGTAACAAACTCATCCAGTCTTCCACATTAAAAGAAACGTCTCGACGAGCAACATCAGCTACACGTTTCATATGCTTCTGAGCCCTGTTCAAGTTGCCTTGCAATAACTCCCTCAATTGAGTTCTTTTACTAACCAACTCACTCACAGCATCCACCGTAATTGGCCCCTGAATAGCATTAGGAATCAAAATAGGATTAAAACCATATAATGCCTGGAATGGAGTCATACCTGCAGCAGAGTGATAAGTAGAATTGTACCATAATTCTGTCCAAGGAAGGTACTGTGACCAATTCTGAGGTTGCTCACTACAGAAGCAACGTAGATATTGTTCAAGGCACCTATTCAACACTTCCGTTTGGCCGTCGGTTTGCGGATGATATGCCGTACTGTGATGGAGATGCACCCCGCTCTGTTTCATTAACTGGTGCCAAAAAGAACTCATAAAAATTGGGTCTCGATCTGAAACGATATGCTGCGGAAACCCATGCAACCTGACAATGTTCTTAACAAATTCTGTAGACACTGTACTAGCAGTAAAGTGCGGTTTAAGAGCAACAAAATGGGCTCCTTTCGTTAATCTTTCCACCACAACAAAAATAGTAGTAAATCCATTTGAACTAGGCAATGCGATGATGAAATCCATTGAAAGCTCATCCCATGGTTTCGATGGTATCGGCAACGGTTGCAACAATCCTTGCGCTCCCTGAGTAGAATTTTTGGCCTGCTGACATATCTAACACATTTTAACATACTCCTGCATAGAATGACGCATATTCCTCCAATAAAACACCTCAGCCATAGCACGACAAGTTTTTGAAATGCCACCGTGTCCTCCCACTGGTGAACCATGAAAGTAATCCAGAATTTTAATTTGCAATGACTCATTATCAGGAACCCACAAACGATCCTGATAGAACAACATTTGGTCCCTCACGACATAAGTTGGAGCTAAAACTCCCTCCTCAAACTGTTGTTTTAACTGCAAAATCCCTGCATCCTCCATGTGAGCTCTTCGAAGTTCATCAAAAATCCCATGTTGGACGCCACTCAACGCAAAACAGAACACCTGAGTATCCATTTCACCTTCTTCATCCTTTCTAGATAACGCATCCGCTGCACAATTCGTCTTTCCCGTTCGATACATCACATCAAATTGGAATCCCATCAATTTGGCCAAATAGAATTGTTGATCGGGTGTCAATACAACCCGCGTCATTAATTCCCGAAGGCTCTTATGATCAGTCTTGACTACAAAGTGTCTGCCCAAGAGATAATGGCGCCACCGCAATATGGCTTGAGTCACAGCATATAACTCACGCACATACGTAGATGCTACGACTAATCTAGCATTCAATTTCTTACTAAAATACGCCAATGGATGTCCATCTTGTGACAGAACTGCACCTACTCCCTTGTTAGATGCATCCGTCTCAACCACAAAAACTTTACTGAAATTTGGCAATGCCAAAACCGGTGTTTCTGTCATGAGAACTTTCAATGACTCAAAGGCTTGTTGTGCTTCTTCATTCCACAAAAACTGATTTTTTTTAAGTAGATCAGTAAGAGGGTAAGCAACTTGAGCATAGTGTCGCACAACTTTAGATAATATCCCGTCAACCCCAGAAAACCCCGAAGCTGCTTCACAGTAGTAGGCGTTGGCCAGTTCAAGATAGCCTCAATTTTTCTTGGATCCACTTGCACTCCAGCTCTACTGACCATATGCCCCAAGTAATCAATTTTTGATTGGCTGAAACTACACTTGCTCATCTTAGCAAAAAATGAATTATCCTTAAGCACTTGCATGACCAGTTTCAAATGCTCAACATGCTCCTCCAATGTATGACTATACACCAAGATATCATCAAAAAATACGGTCACAAATTTCCGCAAATACGCCTTAAATATCTTGTTCATTGCCGCTTGAAAGGTAGATGGAGCATTAGTGAGCCCAAATGGCATCACAACAAACTCGTAATGCCCCACATGTGTGCGAAAAGCCGTCTTGTGAATGTCAGATTCCCGCATTCGTATTTGATGGTATCCCGCCCTCAAATCCAATTTCGAAAAATACGCCGCTCCTTGTAGCTCATCCATGATCTCATCCACAGTCGGAATTGGAAATTTATCTTTGATTGTTACCTCATTAAGAGCTCTATAATCCACACAAAACCTCCATGTGCCATCTTTCTTTTTAACCAAAAGTACCGGTGACGAAAAAGAACTTTGACTATCTCGGATGACGCCTGTATGCAACATTTCATCAACCAACCGCTCAATTTCATCCTTTTGGAACTGAGGATAACAGTAGGGTCTCACTTTCACCGGACCCTTGTTAGGCATCAACTCAATTGGGTGATCAACTTCCCTCTTTGGCGGCAATTCAGTAGGCTCCTTAAAAACAACTTTATATTGATCCAAAATTGTCTGCACACACTGCGGTACTGTCTCCACCTCAGTAGCTTCCTCCATACTCGCTGGTATCCCTTGTAAAGCATATACCCCCTGCTAATGTCTCTCCTTGCAAGGACTTAGTTAAATGTTTGCAAGTCAAAGGAAAAAGATGTAATAAGCCATCACCCTGTATCTTGACCCTCTTCCCATCAATGATAAAAGACATTACCATTTTTTTTAAATTGGCCATGATATCCCCTAACTCATTCAACCACTGAATTCCCAACACAACATCACACCCAGTCACATCTAGTACAAACATATCAGCTTCTACCTTAGCCTCCTGTATTATTAATGCCACCTTCTCACATTTTTAATCACAAATAAGTTTCTCCCCACCACCCGTGGTCACAGTAAAATTCTGCACTGGTTTTGACTGCATATGTAGGCGTTTAACCACACTAGCACGAATGAAATTCAATGTACTACCACTGTCAATTAAAACTCGCAACGGTTCTTTTTTATAATAACCAGTGACACGCAAGGTTTTAGGACTAAAGTCTCCCTCTACTGCATGCAAACTTATAGCAGGTGTTAAATTCATCAATTCAGCATCCACATCCAAATATTCATCCTCAACATCAGAATCACCATGCAATAATTCATGTAAATCATTATGTCCTAACAGCAAATTAAAAGTCGGTTTGCACTGATGATTTCGACTATATTTAGCATCACAATAATAACACAGACCTTTCTCACGTCGTGCCTTTAATTCCGCAGCAGTAAACCTCTTAACAGTCTTATCGCCTTCTGCTATGTTCTTGACCTCCCCTACGACCTTCACGCCTTCATTGGACTTAATTCCACTAGGTATGTTCTTCTGTGAATTGTTGCTAGAAGAGATATTAACCATGCCAAACGAGCCTCCACCTCCCCTGCTGGAGTAAGAGCTTTTCTGAAAATTAGACCGATAAACGGCCTGCACCTTAGTATGCTTTCTCTCATGCAACTTTGCTAACGCCACCGCTTGCTGAAATGTTTGTGGTTCTTGCAACAAAAGGTCACACTGCAAGTGTTCTTACAAGCCTTCGATAAAGAAACTCACAACAAACTCCTCCACCAATCCGCGAATTTTTGTAGAAATTTTCATGAACTCAGTGTAATAATCAGCCACGCTTCCAGTCTGCACAACTCGTTTAAGTGCTCGTTTAGGATCGTCATATACCGTTTTACCAAATTCCAAAGCAGAGCATCTGTAAAAGCTTGCCACGACCGAACTGTACTGTTTTCCATGAGCCATTGGTACCATTCAAATGCCGCACCCTCCATATGCAGTGATGCAATCCTCATGCGTTGATTCTCAGGAGTTGTATACAACTCGAAGAATTCCTTCATCTTGAACAACCAGCCTTCGATATTGGTACCATCAAATCGCGACACGTCAACCTTGAGATTTCTTCCTGCGAACGTCCCAACCGATTCCCCTGTTACTGCAGTAATCTGCAATGGCGTCGCAGAAGTGCTACATTCCAGCTTCGCCTTGCCTTTGACCAACTTAGACAACAGAGCTCCCTGCTGCAACAACATAGTCTCTACACGATCAATCGCACTCCGATTTTCGCGATCCATAGACGCCATTTGTTGACTCACAGTACTGAACTTAGCATCCAACACTCCTCGTGTCTTCGGCATTTCCAGATGAACCTCACGAACTTTCTCTTCAAACTCTCCTTGATTCTTGACCAAATTCCCAATCACATCGATCTTTGCCTCCGGAGTTCCAGCAGCCATGGCAGCTGAACGCAATGAAAGCACCAAATGTTATGGATCAGAGATCCAAATCAGAAATAAAGTGAAAGTGGAAAGAAAGAGATGATGAATGAAAGAAGTGTATCAAATTTCCAGAAATAGAGTCTGAAAAAATACACAAGAATCCCAATTCAAGAATGGGCTCTCCACAACCAAACTTGGCTAAAAATGTTCAACAACCACAATACAATGCAAAGCTACGTAAAAGTACTCCAGAATAACAAACCCTATTGCATAACTACTTGTCACGTGGTTACACCAGTCCACAATGCCACGTCACTTGTTTGTAACAAACTCATCCAGCCAGCCTGGCCTCTTGCTTGCTCTTCTTTCTCGAGTCACTCCAATTCCCTGAGGAGCTTCAACAGCAGCAGCTTGGGCTTGTGCTCCTAGCCCAACATCAGCATCATGACCCTCCTCTTGGACTTGAGCTCCTTGATCCATATCATAGCAGGTTACTACTTTCTCTGGCATTATCAGGAACTAAACAGTACAACAACTTCTCATGGATTTCAGTTCAATTTCAGGTACGTTTTAGATTCATCCCACTAATCTAAATCTAGCATATCACTTATAGCATCCGTCAAATATGTCATTATGAGCTGAAAAAATAAGAGTAAACCCAAGTGCTCCATTTAAAAGAAAACACAAGTTCTTAAAGAATATATATATATATATATATTTATATGCAGCAATTCTCAAACTCGTTAGAAGCAAAATGAAAGATCGAAAGACTTTTCATATTTGTTCATTAAAGACCAACTAAAAGATTAGATATAAAACTAAAAATTGAGAAAAGAAGAAAAATGCCAATTGTCAAAAGAAGAAAAATGAAAAAAAAAAAAAGTTGGAAAAAGAGAAGATGGGGGAGAGCGAGAGAAATAACAGCAAAGCATCAATGGTACAAGTGTCAACCACCAACTCTGGGAATTTATTACCTTTAGGTTTCATCATCGATCAGGAGGAGGCTTTTAAGAACGTTTAGGGTTTTCAAAAATGTTGTTTAAACTTTAATTGTTACAGCAGTACTTGTAAATTAAAAGTTTGTCAGCAATAAAAAAATATAATTAATTAATCACCAGATCCAGATTAAAACCAGATTGTAGAAATCGCAAGACTGAACACTATGGGTGATATATCATTAGCAGATGTAAGGAAAAGTGCAAGCAATTCACTACTTTATTAACAAGAAAAAGGAGAACAAGCTAAGAATGTCAAGATATAAATAAATAAAATAAAATTCTAAAGCAAGAAATGTTTTTTTTTTCATAAAAACAAAAGAAAGGACAGACTAATTGTATCCTTCAATAAATTGGGCTAGGGATTAGTCGACTGACGGATACTCGAGGGCTGACGCCTAATCACCCAAAAATTAGGTTGTCTAGCATCCAAAAGTTTCATGTTTGTTAAAATCCACAAACATTAACATTATAAAACGATCAAGGACAAGAAATGGAAGCCAGTAATTAAGCCACAACATTGCACCTGAATGGATATGTTAATTTTTACTGCACTTGTATGTGGGCGTAGAAATTTTCCTGGGGTTTAAACTCAGGCATGTAAATATATAAATAAACACAACTAAGTACATAGAGTAGAATCTTGTCTTCGAAAATGACGGAATTTGTTTGATTACAAAACAAAAGGTAACTTCACACATATACAGTCAATTTTAGATGTAGATATACGGTTAATTTGAAATATAAATTATGGGCAGGCAAAAAATTGAAAAGGGGAAGGCCAATTAATTAGGTCAATATATAGCTCAGATGGTGACTGTTACAATATATATATATATATATATATATATAGGAAGCTAAAAGATAAGGACGAATTAAAGCTTGGAGATTACAACATTGTAGAGAATGTTGCAATAGAAAGCCCGTAGATTTTACCACACATAGATGGCTTAGGAGTACCTGATAATGATCATTATTATTATAATGCATTTCACTCTGATATATGTAAGGACGACATACATCAATCTCATTCCTCTCCTTAATTAATTAATTAAGGAGGAGGCCGGTAGCAATGTGTGTGTTAATTTATGATTAAATTAACAAATGAAATGAAAATGACAGATATAATTTGTAGTTTAGTTAGGGTATATGAAATTAAAATGTAAAAGAAGAGAGGGAGTATGTATAATGTATATATATGTAGTGGGTATAGTAATTCATTTATTTGATGTAATTACGTGAGTGAAAGGTAGCTAGGAAGCAAGGAAATAATCCCCACGGAAATGTATGCCCAGTGGACAGACATGTATATGCGCACTCAGACATCTGAAACGGAAAATGACACTCCACTGCAACCCTTATCATCAACCCCTCTTACTCAAAATAAATAAAATTATAAAATAAAATAAAATAAAAAAGAACCCTAGCTAATTCATCTCCTTCAATTTTACTAAAAGTAAATACCTTTTGTTTTTCAAAACTTACATATATCCTGTCCTCCTCAAAATTCAGTGTCCCCCAAATTTCCCTTTCCCCCTCTGCACAACTGCTGACTATCAAGAAATAATCAGTCACAAGCAATCGCATAACAATCTAAATCAACTAAAAAGAAGAGAGAAATTATGGAACCAAAAAAAAAAAAATTCACCGAATGAATATGATGATGATGATGATGAGAATTGTATGAGAGGGAGCGAGCTTACACAGAAAAATATATATATTAATTAGTAAACTTGAGAAGATATATTTTATATATTTGTGAATGAATCTGGTGTAAGCTAGCTGTGTGCCTGGCGTGATCCGACAAATTCCCGGGTCGGGTCATGTCAGGTGGGTGTGGGTCGGTTCCCCAACCGGAGCTCCAGATCGAGCTCGTCGTGGGCGTTGCCGAAGGAGGAGGCGGGTGGTTGTAGTACTTGTAGGTCTAAGTGTTGTACTTCTTCCACTAATTCCTCCTTGCTATGATGATGATGATGAGAAGAAGAATTGAGGAATAATCCTTGAAAATCAAAGGAAGGAGTAGTAGGAGTAGTAGTAGGAGAAGTGGTTGAAGAAGAAGTTGAGAGAGAGAGAAGATGATTGTTGGAAGAAGAAGAAGAAGGGAAGAAAGGTGTAATAGAGAGAAGTGTAGAGGGTGAAACTGATGATGATTCCTCACCACAACATGCACTAGTAGTAGTAATAGTAGGAGTAGTGGCAACTACATTATTATCAGGGTTTGGAAAATGGTGGTAGAGAAAAAGAAGGTCTTGATGATGATGATGTGGCGGGATGAGCCGGCCCGAGGCCGGGGCGGCCGGGGGAGGCCGATGGTGGTGGTGGTGGAGACGAGCGCGGTCGCGGCGGTGGACATTCATGTGGCCGCCAAGGGCTTGTGCAGAACGAAACTCCCTCCTACAGAAAGAGCAAGTGTAGGACCTTGGAGGCCAAGTGGTACCCATAACGCTTGTGGTGTCTTGTGCAAAGGCTCTTACTTCCCATGACTCATCATCTTCTTCCTGCATATTCATACTCATACTCATAGGGTTATTCCACATGATGATGATGATGAGGGAGCTAGCTAGGAGGAGGAAGGAGGAATTGAAGAAGAGATAGATAGTAGTAGCTATCTCTATCTACCTACCTACCTAGCTAGGGTTTGGTGGGTGAGAGCTAGTGAGGGATGAGAGTGATTTGGGATTATTATTGTGAGAATTGTTTGGATTTAATTAATTGGATCTAGGAAGAGCAAGCAAGATATGGGTCATATATGGAGGGATCGAGGAGGAAGATCGATGATGAAGAGAGGAGGTAGGAAGCCCAATCTCTGCACCCATCGTACTGTTACTGACATTTAAGATAGATATATAGATAGATGGATCGGATGGATGGGGAGGATGGATATACATGTAGTTCAAATGCAACCATTATATTTAATTATTTTAATTTGGATTAATTAAATTAATATTGAAGTCTTACATCACTCAGTTAAAGGGCTGACAAGCTGTGTAGATGGATTGAGGTAATATTCTTCTTTTGAAAGCTTTTTTAAGATGAGTTAAACCTTGTAACATGGTATTTGAGCAAGTTTGGGCATGTATAAATATGGATGAACCTTACTGTGAGTTACCCTGGAGATAATCCGTTAACTCCACGCTCTTATGTCGAGTGTGATAGGAGGCCTGTTGAAGTCTCACATCACTTAATTAAAGAGCTGACAAACGGTGTGTATATATATATAGGTTGAGCAATCTTCTCTTAAAAACTCTTTTGGAACTAATTATGTATTATGTAATTAATTACTTGAAATTGATTCCTTGAAGGATATTTATGGTATTTGGTAGGATGGAATATATATATATATATATTTATATATATATGGCCTTATAAATTGTAGTGTAACTCTCTCTGATCAACCCTCAAGAGGTGGGTCAAAGACAAATTCAATAAGCCCTAATAATAACACACCGAGTGTATCGATCACCCCCCACACATACACTTCATTTCAAGATCTATACCTCTGTTCTGTACCCTTGCTGTTGGAGCTTTCTCACTTTAATTTACAGTTTGAATAATTTAATTAATTGCTACCCCATTCACTATTCCTGACTTAATTACATTATTTAATAATTTCCTCTAACGACAACTTCAATTCTCTCATCTTTGGCTTCCACGCCTTTCCAATTCATATATATAATTTCCCACTTGTATATATATCTCTACTGGGAAATGAAAGTTGATCACATAAGAATTGACAAGGAAGAAAGTGCTATACGGGAAATTTATATATATATATATATATTAAATTCTATAATCACAATATGACAAATTAATATTTCAATAATTAATTCCATGTAAACATATCTATAAAGTTTAGTTGTTGAACTTGGATAGTTTAAAGCTTTATAAGACTTTTTATACTTATTATCAACCTTTTCGATATGAGACTTTTTTTCATTATTATCATAAGTTTTTTCAACCTATTTATGTAATGATTTAGGTAAATATTAATCTCATTTAAGTAGGAAGCAAACAGGTAAAGCCCCTCCAACAATGTCGACTTTAAGGCTCAAATTTAGATCCATCAACTTAGGGTGCAACTCGCTTACCACTGCACCACACACATGGTTGGTTTTCCAATATGAGATTTGTTACATAATACTCTCTACCAAAGTCAATGGAGGAGGAACTAAATGCACCCAAAAGTGGAGGAAACTGTGATGGATCGACTAAAGACACTGTTATTGGGGTTGATGGTCTTATAAGAGACTCAGATGACAACTGAATTACTGAATACTCTTTATTTATTGGAAAGGGGCACATTCTTAACACTGAACTTTGAAGCATACAATTTGGTCTTCAATTGGCAAAAGATAACAATATTACCAATCTCATCATTAAAACCAATTCAAATAACATATGTTGATCTTTTAAATAATGCTAACATCTCTTCTCATTATCGCTATTTTACCCTCATTCAAATTTGTAAATTGCTGATAGACTTCTTGAATGACTATCAACTCAAATATGTCTACAGAGAAGCAAATCAATCGGCTGATGGGCTGGCCAACATAACCATGGAAGGGAGCTGAACTCTTTAATTTCATTGCAATTTTTCTTTGATCTTTTTGGATTATGTAATTCAGGGCTTTGTAACAAAACATTCTAAATGTTTGTTGGCCCTTGTACTCTCTTAGCTTATTTCCTTTAATGAAATTTTAGTTTATCCAAAAAATAATGCTGCACCTAAAAGTTAATTGTCGTTGAAAAGCTAAAGATTTTATAAGGCATCTTACATTTACATCAGTGACCTCTTTCATAAAGTTGGGATTGGATCCTCTGCATTTTCTTCTTCATGTATTTCTTGTAGAGCTAGAGAGAGAAAATGTGACTTCCATAAAATAATAATATGTTAGATCCACGTTTTTTTTTCTCTCTCTTCTTTTCTCTCTCATACTCTAAAGAAATATAGAGGATCCATTTGCCATAAAAATGGACATGGGCAATCACAATTTTTGAATTGAGTGAGGTCAGGTTGGGTAGATTTGACATTCTTAGAATTGGTCTAGTCTAAAGTATTTTCATATTCAATTTTTTTTTCTTTTATACTCAATGTATTTATAGTTTCATTACATATAATTTTTATTTTCTAAAATATATATGTATTATTATTTTTTTAATTTTGTATTATAAAGTAAAAGAAATAATTTTAATTTTTATTAAATTGATATTTTGTTAATAATTATTAAATTAAAAAATTTTAATTAAGATAAATATTATTAAATATTTAGATTCATGTATAATTAATTATTTTATTATTATTATTATAAATTAAAAAAATATAAAATAAAAATCGGAGATTGCAATTTGCTCTCCTATTTTCAATTTAATTTCCCACTTTAATTTTACCAAAAAGAGAAAAAAAAATAAGATAATCATATCGATTGGATAGTACTCACAAGCTAGGTTGAACTAGGGTAGGGCCTGTCAAAAGCAAGAAGTTGGATTATCCCCCTAATTGCGTGTTTTGCTCGGTAAGAAGAAGATGATTTAGGATTACGGTTTATAGCCATTTTAAGCACATCCATAGGGCCTAGGGGTATATATATATATATAGGCCTTTGAGTGCATATTTAGTATTTACTCATGTGAATGGATCTTTTGTTGGTTATATAGAATATATATAATGTGATATTGTCGTCTAATTATTGTGGTCAACTAATATTTTAAGAACTAAAGATGTATTTTTCAAAAGATTGTAGATAATTTAGATGCATATAGATTTGCCTCTGAGAAATGAAGCAATCGATATTAAGAAAATCAATATCATTATATTGTCTTTCTTTCACTACCCGATATCTGCTCAATTATCATGTGATTATTAATAACGATATGATAATTTGTAACTTTTAATTAAAAAAAATTAAAAGATTAATTGATATAAGTAGGCTTTTCATCACATCTTAAGAAATAGACAAAACACCCTTTCGTGCCCCTAGCGTTTGCAATGATTTTCAGTTATGCCCTTAACGTTTCATTTGTGTCAGTTGTGCCCCCAATGTGAAACGTTAGTTTCAATTATGCCCCACCCTCATTAGTGTACCATTTTTCGAAACTTTTGAGCTTTGATCCATGTTCATTTCAGTTTGTTTTGATAAATGAGTTTATGGGTACTCATTTTCGGCTCCTAAGGATCATTTTGCACATGGAAATTTTGAGAAAAATGCTTCGTTTTGGTCATTTTTGGGTTTATCGGGTCCAATTTTCTTCGGATTTGGGGCTATTTTGAGTTTAATCTTTGAAATTGGTCCAAGGAATCAAGTTTGTGATGTCCGAAAATTAAAAACCATATGAAATCTGATCAAAACCGAGCTCCAATCGTGCGAAAATGGTGTTTTTTTTGTTGATGATTAAAATTGGGGGCATAATTGAAATTAATGTTTCACATTGGGGGCACAACTGACACAAATACAAATAAAACGTTAGGGGCATAACTGAGAATCACCGCAAACGTTAGGGGCACGAAAGGGTGTTTTGCTTAAGAAATATACAAGTTTTATTCCTAAATTTGAAATTAGAAGATTATTAAGTAATAATTAGTTATCATCTTAATACATATATATATATATAGGATATGTTGCAATCCAACACTTTATTATCTTTCGTAGTAATTTTGCTCTTCCAAGTTCGTTTCTCAAAAATATTATTCTTTGATTTTAATGGCTGAATGTGGTCATATTTCTTTCGTTTTAAGTTCAAATGCGATATGTCACGAGCTACATGTTATTTTTAATGAATCATTTTTTTTTTCTGGTAGGAGCTATCAATAAACAAGATCGAACTCTGAAAGTAGGTTACTCGTTTCACAGTCAAACAAGCAAATTTGGTCATATTTATCTCGTTTTAAATCTAATTGCAATGAGTTCAAAGTTACAAGTTACTCTTGACGAATCTTTTCTCTACTCATCTTAGAATCACCAGTAAATGAGATCAAATCGGGCCCAAAAGTGATTCTGAAACCAAAAAGTAATAAATCATGGAATATCACTTTTAGATCTGATTTGACCTCATTTATCAGTCTCATTTGGGTAGAAAGAGGACTCATCAAAAGTAACACATATAGCTTCGAACTTGTCACAATCGAACTTGAAACGAGAGAGATATGACAAACTTTACTTATTTAATTATGAAACGAGTAATCCACTTTCAGAATCTAATTTGACCTTGTTTGCTTAAGGCCCTAATTAGACAAATAAAAGGCTCGTAAAAAACAACATGTAGTTCGAGACTCGTCACATTCGAACTTGAAATGATATATATATATATATATATAATCATATTTTGTTATGTTAGAATCAAAGAGTGGAACTTCTGAAAAATTTGAAAAACCAAAATCGCAACAAAAAGAGATAAATGACTTAATTGCAACCTACCACAAAAATAAGAGACTAAAAATTGTACTTTGGCCTTTAATATATTTTAAGATAATAATTTTTGCTTATTGTTTAATATTTAATATATTACATTTAATAATTAGATCTTTTTCATTAATATATCTTTGAGAAAACTGGGAATCAAAATATCTTAACATTATATTGTAATAATATAAGTATTATTTTGTTTCCATTTTATGGGCAGAGCCAAATATAGTGATTGTTGATTCTAATTATTGGTTTGAAGGGAGCCACAATGCAATGCCACTATGATGTTTGACAGGTCACAAAGGGCAGTAGACAACTTCTAAAGTATATAGACTACTCATTAATAAGTATTTGAGCATTTATGATCACAATGCTGCCTCTAAATTTAATGCTTTCCTTTTGTAACCTTCTCCTTGTCAATTTCTCTCCCAAAACGAACTATCTAAAATATATATATATATATATATATATTTCTTTGTAGATCTTTATTTTTTATATTTATTTTAAATTTAAAAAATAATTTCTTCACGTCTTAGATGTAGTGTAAGCCAAGATCGATATATATTAATATATATATATAAGTATTATTTCTGGACCCATTTTGACCTTTTCATTTGACTTCGATGGAGAAACTATAGTCAATGAAATTAATATATTTATACTTACTACTTAGTACTTACTATCCTACATATACATCTGACTTGTGGAGAAATTAAATAATTAATTAACAATCTCCACATAGAAAGACATAGTTTTGTTCGCCTACAACGACGACTACGAACAAACCAAGAAACAACGTAGCCCCTATATTATTTCATTTCTTAATTCTTACAAAATTCTCGTTTCATTGTTCTTGTCGTCCTACATGCGTGCCCGTGACTCCAAGCCCTCCGACACTGATACTTAATTCCAAATTTACAATTTACAAACAGTTATCAAAAAATAAATGCCAAAGCAATTGGCACTAAAAGCAAAAAATAATCCCTCCTAACGCTTTGTCTGCCTTCAAGAATGACCAAGCTGGAAAGAAATTTTGCAGAAGAATTGGTGTTGGATAGTTTTTCTGAGTTATATCTGTTTTGTTGGCTTTTCTTGCTGTTCACCTTTATGTTTTTGTTTTGGCTCTGCCTCTTGGCCCCCGGTCTGTTCTTGTTGTTTCTTTTGTTAGGCTTCTCTGTATGTTTGACTCTTCCATCCTCTAGCTTTCTGTGGTTTTGTATTTGAGCTCCTATGCTTTGACTTTGTTCTGTTTCTCTTTGCAATATATCAGTTTCTTACGAAAAAAAAAATCAATACGAAATTAAATTAAATACTAAATCAGAGACAAGTGGAACATAATGTTATGGTCACGATTGCATCATAGGCATAGCTAAAACTATAGGTGTTTTTTTAGTGAGAGTACAAGGGTAAAACTTGACAACATACAATCACACAATATGAATCTCATCCGGGCACTAGGCACTAAGAGACCAAGTAGACGGAGGAAGAAATTGATACACAAACCAGGTCTACGCTCTATAGGGAAAAAAATAGTCATAAAGCAACTACTGGAAAGAACAACAAAATCTAACTCAAGCAACACACGAGGAGAAGAGAGGGATACAATAAATCAACATCAAACCAAATATAAAGGGGAAAGAAGTAAATCACATCTACTAGAATAACGTAACATAGTACTCAAACCAGACACTAATCGAGCTGAAATACCACTAAATACCAGTTTGATTCTTCATATGTTGCGTTGATCTTTAAGGATTTCATGGATCTTGTAATTTTCTCTGAAAAACAATTCTTCACCATCATCTTGCTTCATCTGGTAATATATCTGAAGTTTTCCCGTCAGACATAAAAAAAAAAAAAAGCATCTGTGACTACTTGGAAGAAGAACTCCTTCACCAAAAGAAGAGGAAAACACTCCTACAAAGAGGAGAGGGGAGAAAGGAGAAAGACTAAGCAACCCCTCCAAATGATGATGCTTCTCTTTTTAAGTGAAATGGCGCTACCTTAAAATGGCTTAAAATGGTGGATTGGACCATTTAATCCCAAAAATTGGTAAGCCAATGTAGAAAATTGTGTATGAGTGTGACCAATAAAATTCAACATTACTTATATTAAGTAAAAATTTAAGAGTATATAAGCTAAAATATGAAAATGTGATGTAATTAAATAGAGATAAATAATGTGAATCTTACACACATAAATATGCATGAGCAATTAATTGAGAAACCATAGCCGCTAAAAAATCTCTCTCGTGAGAGTCGAGTTCTTTCTCAAACCCCTTATTGTGAGGGATCACCTCTCTCTTTCATGAGAGATTTCACCCTATTTCATATTAGGGTTATCAGTGGCGCTTTTTTCTGTGTGTCTACTGTAGCGGTGGTTTTCAAGTTTAGGTAGTTTTCGACGGTTTTCCTTCCCAGATCTGTGTTCTCTCTGCTCGTACGTGTCCGTGTATTTTCTGCGGCGGGTTTTGTGGTGGATCCGTTCTGGATCTGGTCTGCACTGTTTTTTTTTTTTGTGTTTCTGATTCTTTAGATGGTTGTAGTTTTAGTTGGATCCCTAGATTTGTTAACTTGGCAGCTGATTGTCTTGCCAATTTGTGACACAAAGATGGGTCCTCTTGGATGGGTTGCAAACCCCCCACCTTCGTCAGTTGGTGTTCTTTCTAGTTTTCTTGTTGATGCTAGGGAAGGATTTGATTATTTTGCTGTGTTTTTTTTGTATTGTGCTTGGCTTTGCCTTGCTTTTGAATGAATTATGTTTCAGGCAAAATATATATATCTTATATTATATGGCTCCACCCCTTTTTGGTCGTCCACATTTTAAAATTATAGTACAAAATTAATAATAAGAGGAAAATTATTATTTTATCCCTTCTTTTTTACTGAGTTAACGATTTAGTCCCTCATTTATTTTACATACATATTTGCGTGCCCGTTAGGGCACGCAAAGTCTCTAGTATATATATATATATATATGCATGAGCCACCAATGGGGTAATTACAATTTAAAACTGATGATTCCTCCCCTGTTCCACTGTGCCCGTGTTTAGATAAGAGGTGAGTAACTTTGTAGCATGACTTAAATTGAATATATTTTATATCTATAAATTAATCTCCAACATTTAAGTTGGTCAGATCATTCCACATAATAAGAAAATATAATTAGTGTAAGTTGACTTACTTAACTCACAATTCAATGGCTCACTTGAAACAGAAATTAAATTAATTTATCAACGATTTCACAAAAAATCTTATACTAAAAAAAAAACATTCTCTTTGCTTCCTTCTTACTTTTAATATCAATTATTGATTTGTGATTAAATATTTTTCTATATATGATTTCTGTAAAGTAATTTTCCTTTTCCAATAGTTACTTTTATTTGCAGTTATCAATAAATTAATTTACAGAAAAAAAAAATGAAATGGGCCTGCCATTAAGCAATTTATATGGATTGGGCTAGGGCCTGTTTTCTTGGCTTCGGTTTCTTGTCATTACATTGGAATTTCATATAGATTCGCATGGGCTCTGAGGCCTGATGCCGCCCATAATCTCATGAAAGTCTCATTACTGATGATTCTCTGCAATAAACTTTTATTGTCGGTGTGCTTAGAACAATAAAAAAG
Organism: Chamaecrista fasciculata; assembly: GCA_003254925.1. Classification (NCBI taxonomy): domain Eukaryota; kingdom Viridiplantae; phylum Streptophyta; class Magnoliopsida; order Fabales; family Fabaceae; genus Chamaecrista; species Chamaecrista fasciculata. Next base: position 106,074 of record QANZ01007089.1, read on the forward strand.
AAAAATTAAATATATATATTTACAGAACCCCAAAATGAAAATTGGTATGGTAAGTAGATGCTTGTATATTCTTGAGGTTGATGATGCTGCAATCAATCTTCAATGTATTTTGAGGAAGCTTTGAGAAATACCTATGAAAAAAATACAATGAGATAAAAGTTATTTTAAGTAGTGAGTAATCTTTTCTCAACAAGTTCTTCATTTAAGGGTAAATAGTTGATTACAAAGTGTTTTTTATACTCAAAATGAGATGTAAACTTCCATCACTTGATTAAGAGACAAGTGAAAAATCACTAATTAAGTCACATTCATGTAATTATTTATTCTATAATATCTATTTGATGATCAAACTCATAAATAAAATGGCCAATACTTATTAAGATGTCTCAACGAATATTTATAGCCAATTAAATTGTAATAAACAATTAATTATAAATGAGTAAAAAAGTAAAAACTAGACAAGAAATAGGTTAAGTGACCGGGCCACCTTACTACACTCCTCCAACACAGACTTAGAGTGTGTTTGGGATTCAATTATAATGTCATTATAAATTTATTATCTTCATTTTCAATACATAACTTGAGCTACAGTGAAAAAAATTGTTTGTTTACCAATTACAAACTCATTACAAAAATATTATTTCAAACAGTTTTTATATGAAATAATATTTTTGTAATGAATTTGTAATTGGTAAACAAACAATTTTTTTTTTTTTGCATTGTAGCTCAAGTTATATATTAAAAATGGAGATAATGAGTTTATAATGACATTATAATTGAATCCCAAACACACCCTTAATTAACCAATCAACCTTGGAGTAACTCTCCATGTTTGTGAAAACTGGACACTTATTGCAGACATCATCTCCATTATTCTGGTTGCTCTATCTAATGATGACCTTGATCTCCATCCATTAGCTTTCAAATCTTTGATAAATGATAATAGGTAAAAGTATTAATTTCATCTCTAAACTTTATATAAATTAACAATTTCGTCCCTAATATTCTTTTTGTTGTTAATTTTGTCCCCAATATTTTACATTTTGACTAATTTTATCATTTTCTCTTACTCTAATACACCCAATAATATCATTGTGTCTATACTCTACCGCTCAGTCAATTTGTGGATATGATCAAAATCTTGAGGTAAACCCATTATTCTAAAACTTGAGGATCACATGGGAACGTGGAAGAAAAGAAACAAATGAACAAAATCATTAGTAAATGTTAAAAAAGAATCAATAATTAAAACCTTGTCTCGTGTAAAAGTGTGAAACTGATGAGCAACACGTGATCACGTGGCTAACTTTCCAAAATTGGATGCCTTAGTCCCTTCACATTCGGCACGTGGTCCACGAGCAGCCCATGTAATTTGAGTGGGCCTATCACCAACCCAAATTTTGTGAAGGCCCAAATCCATTTATACACAAAATCAAATGCCAACAATATTTTTTTGGGCCTGAATTCCTCTACAAAATGACTCATGGCATCCTCATCAGAAAATAAACAATGTGAGAATTAAAAAAGTTTAAATTATTTTTAACAAGTTAAATATGTTTAAAATAATATTATCTCTTAAAAAATATTTATTTATCCAATCAGAAATTTTTGTATAACTTTAAATATATATTTTAAGTCAAAAGAAATCTGTAATATGCTAATCTTTAGTAATAAATAATTGAGAGCACTGTCATTGTATCTACTTATTTATAATTTTCAGTTGACAAATGAGTGATAGTGGTCACTGAATTTGGAGCATAAATTAAAGGAAGTGTGAGTACTACATAATGCATATTCGGTTTTTGTCACACTCAATTTACTATTCAATGTCCAAGCCATTGCACCAAATTTACTGTATCTCTTATTACATATTCTAAATTCCAATTAATTACAGTGTCCCCCCAGTTGGGTGACAAACTGGCAATTTCCTCATTTTATACCCACCAAGGGATCTCAATGCACAAATATTT
>QANZ01007094.1:6243-16817 GCA_003254925.1 Chamaecrista fasciculata
TATATAATTATAGATATTTCTTAATTTTAAATCATTCCATACGCATATTTACATGCCTTAACGCCCCTAGTATATAATATGTATGAGGAGTTTTCTTGTCAGTCATAATTACTTAATTAAAAATTATAAATAACAAAAAATAAATATATGGATCATATATATATATAACGAGAGCGAGAAAATAATGGATAAAATGAATCAAATTTCCATAATTTCAGACAAAAAAATCATTTACAATTAAAATAAAATAAAATTTTAAAAATTACTTTTGATCATAAAATAAAATATTTTTTTTTTTAAATTTAAAAATTATAATAATTATAAAATTTAAATTAACCTTTGAGCCTGCAAAACCACATTAGTATATATATACATAAGTTTAATTTATGACTCATAATATTATATTCATATATATATATATAACACATGCATAATAAACTTGGACAAAAATATTTGTGATTTTGATATGAAATTTGTTTTGGTTTTATGTTGGATATTTGACATACATGCAAGCTAATTAATTATTTAATATTATCTAAATCAATACAGGTAGATAGATGAATATTCCTTTCGTGGAAGCAATTGGTGATAAGGTAATAGATTGTGCTATATCAGCTGTTGGTGAGCAAGTGGGTTATATATTGGAGTACTCAAAAAACTTCAATGATCTTGATGAAAAAGTGAAGGAAGTTAGACAAAAAGCACATGGTACCAAAACAAGAGTTGAAGAAGATGAAAGGAGACTTGGAAGGCAGAGGCATGATTACGTCAAAACTTGGCTAGATGATGCAAATAGTTTCATTGAAGAAGCAGAGAATCGCATTTACTGTCCAGATCGTGTTAATGCAAGACTGGTGTGTCACCCATGGTCGTGTGTGTGTACAGACTTGAAGCTGCGACGAAACCTAAGCAAGGAGGCAAAGGAGATGGTGGAAGATGGTGAAAAGCTCATGAAAAGAAGAAATGAGTTCAACGAACTCAGTTTCCACCCACGTCCAGATTTCCCAGGAACATCTTATTCTGAGGCTGATATTTTCAAGTCAAGGAAGAAAACAATGAAAGAAATAATGGAGGCTGTGAAAGATCCCAAGATAAGAAAGATTGGGATTTATGGGTTAGAAGGTGTGGGCAAAACAACGCTGGCAAAGCTAGTTGGAAGCAAGGCTAAACAAGAAAAGTTGTTCGATGTTGTGGTAGAGGCTAAGGTTGGTGAAAGTCCAGACAATGAAAAAATCCAGCAACGCATTGCAGAGTCATTAGGCTTGAAATTAGAAGTTGAAAGTGTTACAGCGAGAGCAGATTGTATACGTAAGGCGATAGAAAGGGAGACATCTGTACTTGTTATATTGGAGGAAGTTTGCACAGTGATAAAGTTGGGGGAGTTAGGAATTCCAGACACAACAAGCAGCAGGAAAGCCAATAATAATTTGGAGGGCGACAATAATAGTAATGTTGCTAGTGCTACTACCACATTTATGAATTCAGAGAGAGGAAAATTTGCATCTAGCAATGCTGACAGTGTGGTTTGCAAGATTTTGATGACTTCGGGGAGTGAAGAGAAATTACGTGAAATGGGATGTGAAACTGAAAACAACTTTCTCGTGGAGCCTTTAGAACCAGAGGAAGCATTAAGAATGTTCAAAGATTTGGCTGGTCTCGACGCCCCAGGAAAAGACAATGAGTGGCAAAAGATAGGAAAGAAAATAGCCAGAAAATGTGAAGGCTTGCCTGCTCTTATCACCACTATGGCAACAAAATTGAAACATAACGATATTGCACATTGGAAGGCTGCACTTACCGAACTAAGCAGTAACAATACTACTGGTACAATGAAGCATAAGATAGTTCATTCAGCATTGAAGTTATGTACAAATGAAGAACGAAGACTGCTTTTGCTATGTGGTATGAAACAATCTACATGTGTTAGTGACTTGCTCAAGTATGGGATTGGCTTGGGTATATTCCAGAAAGCAGACAATGTGGAAGATGCAAGAAACATCCTTGATAGGACCATCAGTTATTTGAAGGCATCTTGCTTGTTATTTGATGACTCAACCCCGGAGTTTGTAACGATGTCTAACATGATCCGTGATGTATCAATCTCCATTGCTTCTAGTGATCATCACTATTTTGTCAAAAAGAGAGAGGATGGTGATTTGAAAGAATGGCCAAGGGATGGTTTTCTTCAAATAATCAGCTTGTATGTTGATTGCAAGGACAAACTTCCCCAAAAACCTCATTGCCCTAAACTTGAGTTTTTCTGCTTAAGTCCTCCTTATACTACTCCTTCCAACATTATTCCAGCATCTTTTTTTGAAGGAATGAGTAATCTCAAAGTAGTAGATTTAACACACATGGTCATGCAGCCTTCATTACCCACATCTCTTGCTTCCTTGAACCAACTGAAGACACTATGTTTGGATTATTGTGAATTGGAAGATATGAGTGGAATAGGAGGATTGGGAAATCTAGAAATTTTGAGCCTCTTAGGTTTCCCAATGAAGCAGTTGCCTAGTGAGATTCGGAAATTAACTAAACTGAGACTCCTGGATTTGAGTAACTCTGAAATTGAAGTCATACCACCTAATGTGATTTCCAATTTGGTCAACTTGGAGGAACTCTATATGAGAAACTGCTCTGTCAAATGGAGGTTAGAAAATATTACAGCACCTGAGCAACACAAAAGTGCTGCTAGCCTCTCTGAGCTTGGGGATTTGACTAAGTTAACTGCTCTTGAGATTCAAATTCAAGACCCAGCGATGCTGCCAAAGGACTTGAATTTGCAGAAGCTGGAAAGGTACAAAATATTTGTAGGGGAAGATGAATCATGGTTCTGGTTTGACAAGAACAAGGCATCAAGAACTTTGAAGCTCAAACTTGGTTTGGAGCATAAACATGGTTTGAAACCTTGGCTAGAAGCTTTGTTTGAAAAAGTGGAGAATTTGTACTTGGATGAGATCAGTAGTAAAATCTCAAATGTCCTTTATCAATTGAATGCAGAAGGATTTCGAGAGTTAAAGCATCTCCACATTCACAATAATTCAAAAATCCAGTACTTGGTTGATAACTCCAAGAAGAGAAATAAAGTTGAAGCCTTTCCAAATCTGGAGACACTAGAACTGAGCAATCTCAGCAGCTTGAAGAAAATATGCAATGGTCCACTTGCAGAGAATTCATTCAACAAACTGAGAGTTATCAAAGTGGGAGATTGTGGCCAACTGCAATGTCTAATATTGCCCTCAATGGTTAAAGCCTTTTCTCAAGTTGTTGAGATTGAAGTTTATGATTGCAATTCTCTCAAGAATATTGCGCTTTTGGAAAGACAAGATGATATGAAGATTATTGAGTTTACATCATTGAAATCTCTCACTTTAAACAATTTGCCACAAGTTGATCATTTCTGCTCACCTGAGTTGATATCTTCTGTACCTCGCCCCGCCATGCCACCTGTGACTAAGAGTACTCCCACTTCGTTTCTCAATTCAAAGGTATGTTAATTTTCTGAAAACTAGTAAATTAGTCCTTATAACTTAATTGATAAATTTAGTCCCAACAGTTTTTTTTGGTTAAAGGGTCATTTTGGTCCCAAATGTATGTCTCAATGTTCATTTTTATCCTTTATATTTCAAAATATTCAAATTGGTTTTAAATGTTGGCAAACTGTTTCATTTTGATCCCAAACTATTAAATATGATCTACTTCTAAATTCGAATGTGACAAGTTCAGAGCTACATATTATTTTGAAAGAGTATTTTCTTTACTCAGTTTAGACTGTCAGCAATTGAGGTCAAATCGATCCTCATTTCAAGTAAAATTGACTATATCTCTCGTTTTAAGTTTGAATGCGACGAATTCAGAATTATGAATTACTCTTAACAAGTCCTTAGAATTTGAAATGAGAGACGAGAGAAATATGACCAAATTCAATAGTTTGGGACCAAAATGAAATATTTTGTCAATATTTAAGACATTTTAAATATTTTTAAATATAGAGACCAAAATGAAAATTATGACATACATTTTAGATCAAAATGACTTATTGACCTTTTTTTTAAAAAAAAAACACAACCTATACTTTTTAAATATTTATACATTGGTATTTAATATTTAATTATGTAATAATAACATTTATTTAGAAATGATTATATATTATTGTTTCTGCAGCTTGCATTCCCCAGTTTGCAGACATTGATGTTGAGTTCAATGAATATAAACAAACTTTGGGATGATGAAGTTCAAACTTCCATTGGCAAGTTGGCTGACTTGACGGTGAAGAATTGTGGTGGCCTTAAGTATATATTCTCACCGTCTATGGTTCAAAGTTTTTCAAATCTCAAACAACTTGAAATTGAAAACTGTGACACTATGGAAGAGATAATAAAAACTACTGATGGTGTTGCATCACATGATGAGGTACGCTGTAGACTTCTTTGGATAAATAAGTTGAAGAGAAAAACTGAACTCATGTATGATTAGAAAAACTATTAGAATTTAGAAGTAGGTCATGTTGTGATAGTTAATTAAAAAATTATTTATATAAATTTGAAAGAATAATTAAAAAGTTATATGCAAAATTGTCACATACATCATGATCTGTTTGACCAAAAACATTTTCGCCAAATATATTTTTTATAACACATGCATAATCGTTTGTTCAAAAAATTAAATTCTGGTGGTAGCTAAACCCTGTTTTAAGAAATTTCATTAATCTGAAGCTACAAATGAATTAAAGCTTATTATATATGATTTCATATATATATATACAGGTTGTCTTCCCCAAGTTGAAGAAGATCACCATAAGCAATATGAAAAGCTTAATGGCAGTATGGCACTACCAATTTGACAAAGCGGACACGTTGGAAGTACATAACTGTGAGAGTCTTGGAAATATTTTTCCATCTCATAGGCAGACAAAATTCCAAAATTTGAAGAATTTGGAGGTGTCTCAGTGTAATTCATTGGAAGTGATCTTTGAAATGAGTAGCATCATTAATGGTGGAAATGGTACGACACTCCTGGAAGAACTAACTCTGAATGAGTTGCCAAATCTGAAAAGGATATGGAGTGAGGATCCCCAAGAAATTATGAGCAATACTAATTATGTTCACTTTTCTAATCTGCGAGTGCTATGTGTTACTGAGTGTGAAGATTTGGAATACCTCTTTCCGTCCTCCATAGCTTTGGATAAGAAGCTTCGAGTTGAAACAATCTTGATAAGCGGTGCATTGAAAATGAAGGAACTAGTAGTAGTATCAAAGAAACAAGCTGGCCCCATGGATACTCTTAATTTTAGGTTTGAAAATTTAACCTTCCTGGTACTTTCCGCATTACCTCTTCTCAACACTTTTTATGCTGGAGTTCATAGTTTATCATGCCCAAAGTTGAAGATATTAGGAGTTGGAGGTTGTCCCAATTTGAAGCTATTTGATGATAAACTCCATCACGTCTCTCTTCCGGAGCATCATCATGAACATCTTTTCAAAGCTAAAGAGGTATATGCATGTGTACATATGTACGTGTGGTTATGTGTTTTTATGATCATTGAATTATTTAAGTTGGCTTCTAACTTCTATCCCTTCCTTTTCAAATTTGATCTTAATCTGAAACTCAATTTGCATGACCATGACTGTGTGTGATATTTATGTTACAGGTGATTCCCAACTTGGAGCAATTGCTAGTAGCCTATGAGGAAGATAACATTATTGGATACACACATTCAGAAGAAGTACAGTTGTTTGATAGTGAACCTAAAACACTCGAGGTGCGTGACTCGAGTGAAGAAGCTATTTTCCCAAATTGGTTGCTCCAGCATTTATACGATCGTTTGGAAACACTAATCATTATAGATAGTTCCTTCAAGAAAATCTTTCAAGACAAAAGAGAAGACATAATAACTCTGAAAATGTTGACATTAAAGTCGTTATCTCATCTTGAGTATATATGTGAAGAGGGATCCACACTTGACCCTATTCTTGAGGTTCTTGAAAGCTTACATGTCATTGAGTGTCCTAAATTGACACATTTGGTGCCTTCTTGTGTGACTTTTGGTTACCTGAAGCAAATGAAAGTGAAGGACTGCAATGGATTGATACATTTATTCGCTTCATCAACAGCAACAAGTTTGGTGAGTTTGACATATTTGAAAATAAAAAGATGCAATGCGCTTCAACAGATAGTGGCAGAAGCTGCAGAGGAGACAAAAGACGAATTCGAAGTTGCTTTCCGATCTTTAAAAACTCTTGAACTTCAAAATTTACCTAGCCTCAATCGCTTTTGCTATGGTATGTTCATCTTGGAGTTTCCATCATTGGAGGAAGTTATTGTGAAGCAATGCCCAAGATTGGAAGTCTTCTCAGATAAAAAAACAAGTGCACCAAAGCTTCAAAAGGTATTATTGCTGGCAGATGATGAAAGAAGTTTGGAGATTGACCATCAGGATTTGGAAAAATTTGATGGTGACTTGAATTGTATTATAAAGGAGATGCTCCACCCTAAGGTATGTATATATATGTTTGTTTTACCCGTTTACACCCTTTTAGTTTAATTTGTCTCTCTCTTGGACTATTGTTAATTTGAAAGTCTCATATATGTGTCATGCTGCATCAATTGCTGGCTGAAATTTTTTGCCATATGTGTTGTTGATTATTTTGTGTGCCTTCCTTAATTAGTCTGTTGAAGAAGAAAATGAAGGAAGAGGAAAGGAATGCTCAAGGAAGATTTCAAGCTCAGAGGAGAATGTTGGAAATCCAAAGGCTGATCAAATTGTAGAAACAGGAACACAAATGCAAAAGGACCAAGCCACAAGAGATCTTTCCCCAAACATGCATAGTGTTCAAACTATGTCTGAGGATGCAGGTAATAATATAAGGACTGATATTGTTTTCTAGTCTCTGGTTTCCCATCCATGAGTGTTGATCAAACTCCTGCTTAAACAAATCTTTATTTTTGCAAGTTGTTTTATAGGCTTATCAGGTATTAGTACTAATTAATTACCCTCCACTCTAGTTTAAACTTCAAAGTTAGCTCATTTTTAATTATTTTTATAACAATCATATATATTGCAACAATTTTTGTCTTTACCACTCTTTGTAATTAACTTTGAGTTGCAGAATTGCTTGACCCAAAAATTGTCCATGGTGACAAAATGCTCAATCAGACCACAATATCTGTAGGAGTTGAAGGTAGGGAAAGTTAGATACTAAAAATCCCATTTTAGACGCTCATATGTTCACTTTTATTTTAAGTTAGTCCCTCAAACAAATCTTCGTTTTTGCAGGTTCTACCATAGGCTCATCAGGTATTAGTACTAATAACTACCCTCCACTTCAGTTTAAACTTCAAAGCAAACTCATTTTTCTTATAGTAATCACATATTGCAACGATATTTGTCTTTAACTCCACTCTTTGTGGTTAATTTTGAGCTGTAGAATCAAATGACCTAGAAATTGCCCACAGTGAGAAAATGCTCAGTCAAACCACAATATCTATTGAAGTTGAAGGTAGAAAAAGTAAGATACTAGAATCCCATTTTGGTCATTCTCTCCATATGATTTTTAACTTAGTTAATCACATGATAATTAATTATTGAATAAATATTTTTTTTGTTATCAATGTTAAATTTTTTTCTAATTAATTTTCCTATATTTTAATTTTTTTTTCACAAATTTATTCTTTTATTATAAAAATAAAATTTGCTTGTGTGCCATACAATATTATATCATAAACTAACAATCTCATTTCATCAGTATTACTAATTTAGTTAAAAAAATAGATAATAGGACTCCTATTGATATTAAAAACAAGTCAAAGTGCACTTTTCGTTCCATATCTTCTGCTCAAGTTTCAATTTGGTCTCGTATATTTTTTTGTTGCACTTTTGGTCTCATATCTTTTACTCATGTCTCAATTTGGTTCCTATATTTTTTTTATTGCACTTTTGGTCTCATATATTTGGGTCAGGTTGCAGAATTGGTCTCATATCTTTCCAAAAGGTTCCACATTGGGGGACTAACAGTAGAACTTTTTACAAAGATATGATACCAATTCTGCACTTGACAAAAGATATAGGACTAAAAGTACAAAAAAAAAAGGATACGAGACCAAATTAATATCTGAACAAAATATATAGGACCAAAAGTGCACTTTGGCCTGAAAACAATGTATTACTAACTTGTGTCATTCTATTTTCTGTTTTTTTTTTTGTTCATTCGGTATCAGAATCTTTGCTCTCACTAATTTCTGATTTTCATTTTGTTTGTGTTCCAGCAGAGGGTTCAATTCCTCCTCTAGCACAAGGTCCAGAAGTTGTAGCCAAGGCTTATACAAGCTACAAGGGGATGTTTGACATAAGTGTAGAAAACTTGGCATACTTAATGGATGGGTTGGAGCGTCATCCTCAAGTGCTTGAGTGGTTCAACACATCAAAGGCTCAAAGTGAGAGGCATAGGGTGTATGCTTCCTCCATGTTTTCGCTTTTCGCCGATGTGACTCGCTTGATGCGAACCACACGGAGGGGCGAGTTGACAGAAGATGATAGGAACTACATCATGCAGTGCTGCAAGTCCTTGGAATCTGCTGGTTTTGATGCTTCATGGCTAAGTCATGTTCATGGCTGCCTAGACAAGTGTTGTGATGGAGAGATGTTGAAGAAGACACTTGAGGAGAGTGAAACAAAAGCTTTTGCTCTCAAAGCTCTGCTCAAAGATTTGGCTTCTCTTGAGGATTCCTTAGTCTTGCTGCGTCAAAGGGCTACTATGCTGCATGATTTCATTGAGTCTTGAACTTTTTAATGCCTTCTTTTAGTTATATCATAATCATATATATAGCTAGTACCTATTTGCAAAAAAACCCAACAAAAAGAAAAAAAAATCAAAAAATCAAAATACCAAAAAGCCTTCCAGTTTGGATGCATGTGATGAAATTGTATGTTATTTCTTTTCATTTTTAATATACTTGAGTGTGTTCATCATCAAGGACATCTTTTCTCTATGTGTTCTTATTAATTTGCTATGGAGTTGCTACACTGTTAAAATTAATCACAATATGGTATTTTTATTTAAGACTAACATCAATCTTATTTTTACTAACTTGTTTGTGGTAGACTCGTAATGTATGTGAGAATTGTAGATGTCTTGCTAAAGGCCTACTCGACAAATTGTCAGGGTTTTATGAAGTAAACAATGTACAACTTGAAGTTGAAGTTAGAATAAATTCTGAGGGGCAAACTTCATCTATGAATGTGAGGTTAGCTGATATGTCTCACATTGTATAAACATAGAAAGTTAAGGAGGTATTTAAGTTGTAAGACCCTCTCACCTAATAGGCTAGTCTTTTGGGATTGATTCTTCTCATTATTTAAATACTTCCAATCAGCACCAATACATTTTCTTTTCTTACAGACTCAGTTGTATAGGTAGTGTATGAATTGTTAGACCAAAGGCCCAGGGTCATATCATTAGCCATATAGTTGTTTTGACAAATTGGGACATCACGTTAAGCAAATTTCTTAGAATCACAAACTGTATGAATTATGTGGAAAAGTTAGTTAGGTTACATCAGGAGATTATGTAATACCCGTGTGTAGAAAGGGACTAAATCGCAAGATTTAGAAAGTTGTCATAATATTAAGAAGTGTATAAGTGTGTGAGTAGCGGCTTAAAATTGATTTAGAAACTTGAATGGATGAGATTGGAAAGAAAATAAGTATTTAAGGGGTTAAGTGTGATAACTAGAAAGATTGGGGGGAAGAAATGTAGTTTTCTCCAAGGTATTTTGAAACACAATTATAAGAAGAGGAACAGGAAGTGTCGGCCGAGAGAAGGAAATTAGAAACCAGAGTGGTGGCGAGGGTTTGGAGGAAGTGAGAAAGAATGACGGATATCTTTACATCCAACGATCCGTTTTCGACGTTCTACCCCTCGAATCGAAGCTTAGAACGAGACGAAGCTAATTCTGGTTCTAGCTTGCAAATTCAACGGTTAGATTGAGAGTAAACTGAGATCGAAAATCAGCGTCCAGAGTTAGGAAAGTGCAGAATTTCTGGAATTTCAGGGGCTAAATTGATCTTAGGTAGGTTCTTCTCTTTCTCCTCACTTCAAAGCATGTCTTCAATCATTGGTTTGCTTAGGGTTTTCTGAAATTGTATGATTTGTTAATTGTCTTGAGGGATGTATGAATTATGGCATGATAAGACTTATTTAGTGTAATTATAGTTAGTTGAATATGTCTTGATTGTGAATTTGTGATAAATTTTTGAGTTTTGAGAGTTAGGGTTCATGTGAATTGATGGGGAATAGTGATGATTTATGTGTTTATTTGATGAATTCTTGTATATATTTATGGTGTTTGATGTTGAAATTTATGTTTTGGAAGTAAGGGGTGAGTATGTATACTTTGTGTGAAAAATATTGAGAAAGTGTGATTTAATGGTGTTTAGAATGTTTTGATGTTGGACTAATTAATGAATATGATGAGTTAGTTGTTAAGTTGAATAGGAAAAGGAATTATTATAAAGTAGTTTGTTGAAATAATTGAGAATGATGATTTGAAATGCAATATGAAATGGTTTGGTGTAA
>QANZ01007099.1:0-18236 GCA_003254925.1 Chamaecrista fasciculata
ATCTAATTTTAAGTTGAGATTAGGATTAGAATGGGATGAGTTTGAGATGCCCCATCCCCAAACAGGCCTGAATTATTTAATAAAAAATTGATCCCATTTTGAAATTATTATTTTTATTTAAATTTTTTAATTTTTTTAAGACAACATTTGTGTATTTAATATTTAATTCGAGACTCAGTTTAGTGAAAGTCAGGCTGAGTTACTAGACCAATTGGCTCTTTGGCTGAATTGAGTCGAATCTCTTATTTTTTTTAAAACAAATTTATTATCTTTTATTTTTATCTTATTTGAATAAATTTTTGAACTTTTAACTTATATTTTAATACAAATAGACTTTTTTTTTCATGTTAATAAGATGCATTTTATACTCATAATTTATTAAATTTAACATAATAATTTATATATACAATGCTTACAAAAAAAAATATATCTCAACTATCTATATTAAAAATAATGATAAAAATTAAACAAAATCGCATTTTGAACTAATCTTTATCTTCATTACTTAAAAGTGCAGGTTGTTTACAACTTTATCTTCCTAAAATATTCTTTGTCAATTAAAGAAATTGCACTATCTATGCCCTCACTTCCTAAACATACCTCTAAAAGCAGTATTGTAATTGAATAGATGTATATGATAATGAACAATTACATCCTCTAAATGCACAATCAAAGTCACAACGCTTCGGTGAAAATAGTTTGATAAAGCAAAGTACCATTCATGAATAGCTACAGCCTACAATTATTTTTTAATATATGATCTGAATGTTTATAAAAGGCTTTGATGTCCAAATATTTGAAGGTGTGAAGTTAGTGGGGTACAAATTAATTTTTGGGTAAAAATGGAATGAAGATGATAAAGTCGTAAGAAACACACTCAAAGATCTGACTTTGATTATGTAAAGACATATTCTCTGGAGATGGATGCAATCCCCTTCAAATATTTTAGTTTGTTAGTTTATGAAAATCTTGAAATATGGTTATAGTCTATTTGTATGGCTCATTGATAATGAAATTTATATGAAAATCCCTGAAGGATTCAAATTATAGAAACCATACCAGATTTATCAAAGAAATTATTCAATTAAGATAAATAAAATTCCTACATGGGTTGGAGAAAAAAATGGACATATGTGGTACAATTGTCTCAGAAAATATTAGTTAAAAGAATAATATAAACATGATCCAATTTGTATATTTGCTCTCGTAAAGAGATATGGATCAATATTGTGTATATTTGTTATTGTTGGAATTCTTGAAGAGCTCAAAACATAGTAAAATATTGATAAAAATAATTTTGCTAGAACGATTTTGCAAAGATAAAATTTTGTCTCAATTTACCGGATAAACATATTATAATAGTGAGGTTATTATTCATATTATAAAAAATATAGTTTCATGTGGACAAGGTGCATTCATGATGGTTAGAAAAATCATTTGAAGTGATAAAGTATCCTTTGAACCTCAAATGAAGATGAAATTCTTTGGCCCTATATATAGTACCATATCTTAATCTTATAAGAGTATTAATGTTTTCCGTACACATGCTAGCAAAATATAGTTCTTCATTAATCAAAGGAATGAAAAAATGTTTTAAAGATAAAAGTTTATTTTATAAATTTGGTTCACAATTCTTTGGTGATGTAAATGCTAGCTAATTATCTGATCCTCATAGATAATGCATAAGGCAAATCAAAATTATGTTTAGTTGAGGCTACTAATTCAATACATCCAAAAGATGTGTGATTTGTTTTTGAAAGGAAATGTGTCAACCGTATTGTATGAAGGTAATATGACATGTATAGTTCAGCTAAATGATGGATACTTCAAAGGAGACAGAACGAAATATATTTCACCAAAATCGTCCTTTACTCGTGATATCAAAAGCAAGGCGATATAGAAGTTTAGCAAGTTCGGTCAAGTGACAATTTAACAGATTTATTCACAACGACATAGCCAACTACAACATTTGAGATGTTGGTTTATCGATTTGGAATGAATCAATTAAAAGATTTGCAGTGACGTAATGATGAGGGGGAGATACGCGTTGTACTCTTTTTTCCTTCGTCATAGTTTTGTCCCACTAGGTTATCCTAGCAAGGTTTTTAATGAGGCAACTTATAATACGTATCAATAAATTTTGAATATTCAAAGAGGAGTTTTATAAATATTATAATTATTAGTCGTGAATATCCACAATTGCTTTTGATATTCTCCATGTATATCATCTTTAATTTTAGTGTACATCGATATGAGTCTATCCCTTTCATTATGTATATTAAATTAGGTACATCCTTCCTTTCAAATCCTTTAGCCTATAAATAGAGATTTTGTGTGTTGATGTAAATGATTGATATCAGTTTAATAACAAGAAACACTCTCCTCACCAGTTTTTCTCTCTACTTTAAATATCTTTTTTTTTTCCTAAAAATATCCTTATTTTTATATTTTATAACAAAATTGAAATTATTTCCGACTCAAACAAAAAGTAACGTGAATTCCTTTTAACCTGCTTTTGCATGCGCATTATTGCACATAACTTTTATGTTAATTAGTTGGGGCCTTGGTGGCATTCTTGAACTAATCAATACGTCATTCAAAATTTAATATGACATACTAATACCAGTCAATATCAAAGACCGTTGGTAGATACTTCATTATTGAAATACGATGTGTTGAGCTGGAATTGAGTTGTGTAAGAAAAACTCGAATAAAGCAAAATTTATTTCATTGATTTTAATATCTCAAAAAAGAAATATCTGCCTGTTAATTGAGAATATTACCTTTTTTTAAAAAAAAAGGAATAATATGACATGAAAAATCACTTGTTAAAGTAGTTTCTTGAATTTACAAGAACGAGCGAGAGAATATAATGACGTTATTGTGAGGAAATGTACCCGGCATCTACGGAGCATGGACACATGAACACGAGACGCGATACGGATATATCAAATTTTTAAGATTATATGACACGACACGATATATATTTGTATATATAAATAATTAAAAGTTAATTAATTTTGATAAAAACTTTAAAAATTACATTATATATTCATACTATATATTATATGTGTTATTATTTTCGATTGTTTGTCATATTAAAGTCATAAAAATTGATTTTATATTTTAAAATTTATGAATATGTGTCGTGTAGATGTTGTACTGGTGTCGAATACAGACACATGTCCGATAAGGTGACACACTCTCAAAATGAAATGTCAATGCTTCGTAGGTTTGCATGAACTAATTAATTAATTAGTACTCTATGTTAATAATATTTAATATCGGGAGCTAAAATAATGTTAAAATTATCATTTTTATATTATATAATAAAAAATATTAAATAATTTTGTATAGTTTATTTATTTATTTATTTATTATTATTATTAAATTTTCTTATAATTTATTTTACATTCAAATACTAAATCTTGGGTGATGTAGAGAGTTTTGGGTATTGGAGTACCCAACTTATCCATAGATTTTTATAGAATATTAAACATTAAAAATAAATAAACTTTTACTTTTTTTTTTGGCCAGTAAATAAACTATTACTGGTTCTTTATTTTTTTTATAATTTTTTACTCTATTCGAAAAAAATTTATGAAACTAAGAGAAATTATTTTAAGATAGTGCAAAAAGTAATGGAGATTTAATAAATTACTTAACTTTGTTGAAATTAACTTCGACTATTTTATATAAAATATTATATAATTTAGACGAGGTACTAGAAGAAAACTCAAAGCCATACATATACCAAAATATCTCTTCTTACTTATTTGTACCTAGCTATAAATATCTCTTACAATAAGCAAAACTGTGTTACTAACAAAGAAGCAGGATGGTTGAGTTTGCAGCCATTGTTGCAGCACTATTTGTGTGCTTCCTTTTTCTTTACCATTTGAGACGATGTTGTAAAGATCCCCTTTTTATTGATTGGCCTGTTGTAGGAATGTTGCCTCGAATTCTTTGGAATATGTCAGACATTCACAATTTCACAGCTCGAATTCTCAATACTCAATCAACGGGACACGTCAAAGGGCCCTGGTTCACTGGCATGAATTATTTGGTCACATCCAATCCCATGAACGTTCAACACACCATGAGCAAAAATTTCAAAAATTACGTGAAAGGGTCCGAGTATCGTGAGATTTTTGAGCCATTTGGAGAAAGTCTTTTGACCGTGGATGAAGAGGCTTGGAAATTCCAAAGGGCAATTTACCATTCCTTGTTGAACAACAGAAATTTCCACATCTTTTTGGACAAGATCGTGAGGAACAAGGTGGCTACGTGTCTCCTTCCGCTTCTTCGTCATGTACAAAGTCATGGTCTTGAGGTAGATCTTCAAGATGTTTTCAATCGCTTCAATTTTGATATTATTAGTACGGCAATCTTGGGATCTGACCCCAAATGCCTAGCCATTGATTTCCCTCAAGTTGCATGCGAGAAGGCTTTTAATGAAGCAGAGAAGTTTATATTTCACAGACACACCATGCCTAAAACCATCTGGAAGCTTCAGAAATGGCTTGGGATTGGCTTTGAGAAGAAGATGGCGCAGGCACGTCAAGTTTTCGACCAGTTCCTTTACCAAAACATAGCTTCAATAAGAGAAAAGATCAAAAAAAGTAGGGAAACCATGAAGGAAGAAGCAGGGGATGATGGTGATGAGTATGATGACTTGCTCACAACTTTGATGAAAGAGGAGGAAGGAAATGAACATGTGGATGACAAGTTTGTAAGAGACACTGCTTTTACTCTTTTTGTTGCAGGTAGAGACACTATAACTTCGACTCTCACATGGTTCTTTTGGCTGGTTGCCACACACCCAAATGTGGAAGCTAAGATTGTTGAAGAGATGAAGCAAGATAAGGAGGTGAGAAATCAAGTGTATCTACATGCTGCTCTTTGTGAAGCTCTTAGGCTATTTCCTCCGGTTCCTTTTGTTCAAAACAAAGCAGTCAAAGGTGATGTGCTTCCCAGTGGACACAAGATAGAATCCAATACTAAGATAATGTACAGTTTATATGCAATAGGAAGGAGTGAACAAACATGGGGAGAAGATTGTGTGAAGTTCAAGCCAGAGAGGTGGATCTCAGAGACAGGACGACTTGTGCATGTACCATCATACAAGTTCCTAAGCTTTCATGCAGGGCCAAGGACTTGTTTAGGTAAGGACTTATCTTTCATTCAAATGAAGACAGTGGTTAATGCTGTTTTGTGGAATTATCGTGTGCAAGTGGTGAATGATCATGTTGTTTCCCCAACTCTTTCAATTGTGCTTATGATGAAACATGGTCTCAAAGTTCGGATCACAAAAAGAGATTATTGATGTACTACATATATGTGAAGTTGTGGAAAATTAAACTAGTTTTCTCTGTTACGCCTATATATATAAGAAAATATGATGAATGCATAATCCAGAACAATATTGTATTTTTAACGTACATGTGGTCCTGAGATTGCACAAAATGACAAAACGTGTACCTCTAATAGTTTCTCTCAATATTATATCATGAATGATTATATACAAATACTTCTCTCCTCACTTTTTATTAATAGAATTCTCTTTTAACGATAAAAACATAAAAATTATTTCCAGAGATTTTCGTACTGAATCAATTTATATGAAATTCATCAAAACATGTGATGCCTTCATCAATTATTGTGGTGGTTATTGGAAACTTGATTTAGATCTATTATAAAATTATTTTATTTTGAATTTAATTAATTAATATTTTAATATTATTTAAAATAATTGCAAATTGAAGTATAGCTTAATTAAAAAAATATTTTATTTTAAGCTTAATGAATTGATATTTTGGTCTTATTTAAAATATCAATTGCATATCAAATCGATATTTTACTTAGAGGTACTAGAAATGAATCTTAGAAGTCAAAAGATTTCAATTGGAGCCATATAATATGGACCACAAATTAACAAGGCATAATTTGGTAATATAAAAAGTTGTGGTTAAAGTTCCGCAACGGCGACAATTTGCAAGATCATCGCTAAAAACAATAGCACTAGTACGCAAAACTATCACTAGAGATAACATTAGATTTTGTGAAACCGCCACTAATTAAAGACAATAGTAACAGTTTGCAAAATCGTTACAGAAGATAATAGCGACGATTTACTAAGCCGTCGCTAAAGACAATAGCAGTGGTATAAAAAGACAATAGTTGCAAGTTATGAAATTGTCGCTAAAGAAAATAACAGCGGTATGAAAAACATCGTTGGAGATAATAGTGACAATTTGCGATACAATTGCAAAAGAAAAAAGCAACGATTCACAAAATCGCCGCTAAAGACAATAGCTACAATTTTGCAAACACTACTAAAAAAGCGGTTGTGACAACCGTCGGTAGAGACAAAGTATTTAATCATTTTGCACACAGTCAGATGAAGCGTCGGCTTAAGCATATACAAGCGTTTTCACTTTTCTCTCCCTCTTAATTTCATTCTCAGTGCCAATCTTCCCTCACTCTTAATTTCATTTTCAGCGTGGATCTTCACTCTTAATTTGACACCTTTTTTATCTCTCACTTCATCCAAATTCTATCGGATAGGGTTCTCTGCTTCTGCTTACTACATTACTACCTGAAGAAATTGGCTGAAACTGAGGAATTTCAGCAGATTCATTTCAACTTCACTTCTTTCGAAAACTACAGGCTCTTTCTACTGACCAATCCGTGACAATTGGCATGAGGAGTTTTTGAAGCAGAGTCTTCAAGCCTTTCCTTATACTGTTATCTCTTTTAATTTGAGTGATTATATTTGCATGATAGTCTTGCTATTTTGGTTCTTTAATTATTGCTATTTCGTATAGATGTTGGCATTTCCATTATATTCTTATATATTATATACTTCATTATAACTTTAAATCATTGAGTTGGGTCCAAACTGATTTTTCTCACAGTGAACTGTGGGATTTGATAAATTAATTAAGATGATGTATAATAGCTTATTGTAGTTTTGTATATCATTTGAAAAATGACAATCTAGAACTATCTACATTTTACACTTCTCTAATGGGTTGTTGAGCTATTTTTGCATGATACAAGAAGTTTGTTATGAGTTTAGACCATAGCAAGATCTTATAGAGAATAGCCTTTGTATATTTACTTATTTTGTAATTCAAAAGGGGAAGATTCTGTCATTCAATGCTTCTCTGCCCTCTTTCTGCCTTCTCTTCTCTTCTCTTACTCACCTAGCCAGTATCACCATCATCTACTACCCTTCCTTCTACTACCTAATACCATCACCTACTATCACCTACCCATATTATATTTACCTAATATTTTCTTACTTACCATCACTTATGTCAGTCTATTAGAATAAAGTATTACCTATTTGCGTTCCCTCATTCAATGATTAGGAATTTAGGACTAGAAGTCTATATTAGATAACGATGTCTTGTTTTCTATTTTTTTTTTATGTTTTTTTAGAACTGACTTATGTGGTAAAGGACCATATGGAATTATTGAGCATCTTGTATGAAGTTGAATTCAGATTTTAGCATTTTAATTAATATATATACTCTTTCATGCTCAAAACTCAAAACGTATTATAAATATGTCTGTTATACTTTGAGTATGTTTGAGAAACTAATGTTTATATTTACTTAATTGATAATTACATGTGAATATATGAGTGATACTACTTTATGTTATGCTTTATGGAATTTCTTTTCTCTTTTATAAAATGATTTTCTGGTTGGCTTTGACATGACATGATATTCTTATAAGTTAACTTTTCACCGCCTCACCTATTATGTGGTTACTTGTGCAGGTTGCACATTCTTTTTTTCCTGTTGAGCTGTCTCACTGTCTAGTTTGTTGCTAGCTACTGCCACTGCTGTCATCTTCTTTCAGCTCACAGGTTTGTTATTCAATTTTTCTTATCAACTTCAGCCATGCTAATGCTTCAATCTTTGAATTCACTTTTCACATGTCAATGATATTTGGTCTCTGATATTGGATAACATCAAAAGGGGTTTAGATTGTTAACTTTATTGATCATTGTGGTAAACATAGAGTTGCTGGGTATGTTGTTGTATGTTTTGTAGCTGTATTTTGCATCTTTAAACTTCATTTTAGTGCTTTTACTTTAGTGCAACTGATTTTTGAGAATGCTTGTTTGCTCATTCTTTAAATCTTATTTAGATGCTTCTAATTTTGGTTTGATGATGGTTTTGGTGGCTGAGAATTCTATTCTGGTTTGGGGCTCATTTTGGCACAATTCAAAGTTGATTTCAACACCTTTTCAAGTGACATTACGGTCCTAAATTTGTATTATGGTTTCATGACTGTTATGGGTTCAATTTGAAGTTTTTTTCCCCATGCTTTTTCATGTGTATTTGGTGGCTGAAAATTTGGTTTGGTGGCTTGGTGCTTATTTGGGTTATTTATGAAGATGGTTTCAGGACATTTTTAAGTGACTTTACTATCCTAATATTTTGTCATTGTCTAGTGACCATTTGGATTCATTTTGAAGCTTGTTTTCAGTTTTTTTTTTCCTTGTTGATTTAGTGGCTGAATGTTTTGTTTTGGTTTGGTTCTCATTTGGGGAAAGTTTTGAAGTTGATTTCAACACTTTTTAAAGCGACTTTACTGTCTTAAAATTTCATATGGTTTTGGTGGATGAAAATTTTGATCTGGTCCGATGCTCATTTGCCCTCATTCTTAAATTGATTTCAACACTTTTTCAAGTGACTTCACTGTTCCAAAATTCTTTTCTGGTTTTGTTGCCATTTGGCTTCATTTTGAAGCTTGTTTTCATGGTTTTCAATTGCCTTTATTGTCCTCAAATTCTGCTATGGTTTGGTAACCATTAGGGTTCATTCTTTTCTCAAGTGACTATATTGTCCTAACATTATGGCCATTTGGATTCATTTTGAAGCTTCTTTTCATGTTTTTCTCATGTGGATTACGGGGTGAGAATTATTTCTTGTTTGATTACCATGTGGGTTCATTTTGCAGTTTGTTTTCATGCTTTTTCCAGTGGTTTGTTGCCCATTTAGGCTCATATGGCTTCATGAGCATTCTTACCTATTTTAATTCTGAACTTATGTTGCTATGTGCACTATGTTCTTTGTGGTTCCAAGTGTTTATTATCTTGTGCTGTTGCTCAGAGCGACAAGGAGACGACGACTGAACTTGTTGAAAAAGGCTTGGCAATACAAGAAAACCAATACCCCAACTTTGACAAAGGTACATACATTAACCATTCTTTTATATAGTAAAACCAATGCATCACCTGATCCATTTGTTACTTGAAATAATGAATCCCCACAGGTAAGATTATAATCCTTTCTGTATTAAAATAAATTTAGGCTAGATGATTTAAAGTTATGGAATTAAACATCATAAGTTTTCTTCTAGTACTTTATTTTGATTCAATGGTGTATTATATTTCTTTCAGTTCTTACTTTTCATATTGTCTTGTTTTTCGTTGATGTTTTAGCTTTAGATGGGTATTTCTAAAAAGCTTTTTGTTTTTGATAAACCTTGTTTTCTATCATATTCATATTACACCCAAGTTTGGACTACTTCTATTATAAAAAATACTAAAGATCTTAAGAAAAACAAATGATTTTGTATAAAAAAAAACTTATAATATCAAAATTTACACTAAAAAAATATTAATTTTATTACTATTAAATGTAAGAATGAGTGATTATACATTTTGATCAATATATTTTCAAACTAATGTATAGGGGTGATCATGGATAGAAGTTGGATTAGTAAGCCAAGACATTCACGTCAGTATGTTGATGGGGTAGAAAATTTTCTCGATTTTGCATTCTCTAGACCTCATGTGGGAAATGTTGTGAAATGTCCATGTCTCTCGTGTTGTTTCAAAAAATGTTTTACAAGAGATGTCATGTATGATCACCTAATATGCAATAGGTTTTCTTTGGGATACACTACTTGGCTTAGACATGGGGAACGTATAGAGGAAGATACTCCCATTACCCCAATAGTCCAACAAGGAGAGCAAATAGGAGGGGATATGCAAGATTTATTAAATGAGGCCTTTGGAGTCTTTAGGGAAAGAGACATTGGAGAATTGTGTACATCTAGTGACCCAATTAGTGAAATGCGTGGTGATCCTACTAGTAGGCCTAATGCAGAAATGCTCAAGTTTAATGAGTTAGTCAATGAGGAAAACCAAGAATTATATGAAGGTTGCACAAAGTACTCAAAGCTTTCATTATTTGTTAAACTTTATCACATTAAGTGTTTGTGCCGGGTGACTGATAAAGCTATGGATTTAATTCTAGAATTATTGAAAGATGCATTTGACAAGGCTTCCAAAATCCTTTTGAGGCCAAAAAGACCATAAACAAGTTAGGTCTTAATTAGAAAATTATTCATGCTTTGTCCAAATGATTGTATGCTATATTGGGGAGATGATGCGGATCGCAATGAATGCAAGACTTGTAATACTTCTAGGTGGAAAAAAAAAAGCTAATAATGATGAATCTGGTGGAAAAAGAAACATTAAAAAAAAAAAAAACCTGCTAAGGTTTTACCCTACTTTCCACTTACTCTTAGATTGCAACGACTATTCATGTCATCAAAATTAGATGATCATATGAAGTCGCATGTTACAGAAAAGAATCCCGATGGCCTTCTTAGACATCCTAGAGATGATGAAACGTGGAAGTCATTTGATTCTGATGACCTTCTTGCAAAAAATAGAAGCACATTTAGAATGTACTATTACATTTGACAGAAGCCAAGAAGTTATTGTAGGATTAGATTAGAGTGTATTCACACATACCACAACTCTTGAAATTGATGGGCAAGATTATTGTGATTGTGATTGTGGCTCGCAGTCCATTGTTGCTCTTGCTCCTATGCTTGTATGACTGGTGGCTAAATTTGAGGTTGCACTCCATAACTTTGGTTAGGAGCTGGGACCGAATTAAACAATGAGGTTCTATTTGCAATTTCTATCACGTCCACTCAATTTCATCACCACTGGCTTCTTCAAATTGGCATTAATTTCAAAGTGATGAGGCGTTTGAGTTTTTGATTGTGATCAGAGGAGAGGATATTGGAAATTCCCATTGTTTCTAATTTGAATTCATTTTGAAATTTGAATTGTATAGGAGAAGTTGGAAAAATGAGACTGCAAAACGTGCAAAGGAAGAAAGTGGAGACGGGTGAGGAAGAGCAGTTCCATTGTCTCAGAACAACCCACATCCTCCATGATGCACGCACTCTTTTCTTTTTTTCTCATTTCATTAATTTTTAATATAAAATATTAGTAATTTATATTTTATCTTACTATTATATATTTTTGAGAGATCCACTACCAGAAAGGTCTTCATATGTAATAGTTTAGATATATATATATATAAGATTTTCATTGATCTATCTATCATTTTGTTCTTTGCTAAAAGTAAAAAATGATTAATCCTGCAACGGCATTCTTGTTGTTAGTTTGCTTTTATGCATTATGATTCTGCATCTTCAAGGTTTGTCATATCATCATATCATATGCTGTTTGTTCATCATCTTCCAACTTTAAATAAATTCTGATTAGTCCAATTTTTTTCCTATTTCTCAGTGCAATAATCTGAGCTTGAAATAGAATTGAGAGATTCTCCTGCAAACTCGGAAGAGCTTAATATAAGATCAGATTTTCCTAGTGATTTTGTCTTTGGGGTAGCTACTAGTACAGCACAGGTAGCGTATATGTATAATTGTGTATATACATATCTCAAATTATTCAACATCAGTTATACAAATTCAAGGTTCTCAAAATTCAAAATCATGGTGGATTTCTTTGTTTTTATGGATATTTCAGATTGAAGGAGCTGTAAACGAAGGAGGAAAAGGACCAAGCACTTGGGACTACTTCATCCCAAGATTTTCTGGTAAATCAATAATTAGTCTTTAAAATATCACTATTTAAAAGTTCAGATCCCTTACAGTAATTCAAGGTGAAATGCAGTATTTGTTAAAAAATTTCTGCACAAGAAAATTATTTTTCCACAGATAATACGGATCCCCCTTCATATAGTTTTCTATCATTAAGTGATAAGTGCAGTGATGTAGAACAAAGAGAGAATAAGGGAGAGAATGAGAAATCAGAGGGGGAAGAAACAGAAATAGGGGGAAGTAGAGAAATTGAGGGAGAAGGGAGAAATAGAGGGAGAATAGAAGAAATGAGGGAGAGACAATAATCTAAATAATATTTTTAATAATGCATGAACTACCTTACAAAAAGATAGAAGGGGCTTTATATAGAGAGCCCAAGTCAAAGATAATTTAAAACTAATAAAAATATAACAACTTCCAAGATAATAAAGTAAAGATATTTCCTAGATGCTATTACTTCTTATTTCCAAGATAATAAAAGCATAGTTCATTTTCCAGTCAAACTCTAATATTCCCTAGGTAGCAATAATTCATTTCTTCTTTCTAGAATATGATTTTTCCAAGGTCTCCATTATTATTGATTCTTCATCATTCTCCCCTGCTGAAGAGAACTCTCCTCTGGAGAGTAAAAGTGCTGGTATTATTCTAGCAAATGAAGGTGGGACAATTCATCCTTAATATGCCATGTAGCATCTGAGTCGAAGAATCCTTTCCAACAAACAAGATAGAGGTAGAGAGAACCATGAGAGGAAATGCCATGGTGAACGCCTAAAGCAACATCGATAGTATCAACAAAAAGGGATATAGCTAGAAGAGTGGGTGTGGAAGCTTTAGGAAGTTCTTCTCCAAAATCATGAGCATGTAACTTTGCAAAAGAGTGTTGAGGATAATACTCAAGAAAATTATAAGTCATGACAGAATCATTTTTGGTAAAAATTTTAAAACATTGATAATCATTAGCAAATGGTTTATTGCACAAAACAAAATGATGCCTAACCTCCGTATGTAACTCATGAATGGGAGAAGAAATAGGTGTGGCAGATTTTGGAATGGGAGTGTTTGAATGAAAAGATATGGAGTCAAAAGGATGGGTAGGATGCTCAGTCATGATTTCTTTAATATCATCAGATGGACACTCAATGGGTTTCATAACCTCAATATCTATGGCTTCTTTGTTCACACTAGGCTGATCATTTTGAATTAAAATTTTCTTATTAGCATCAAATGGATACTCAAGGGGTTCCACAATATTTGTGATGGTGACCTTTTTGAGATCACTAAGTTTAATGTCCTGAAATGAGGCATGGTCATCAATTATAATTTCCTTTTCAACATTTGAGGGGCATTCAAGTGGTTCCCTAACATGCCTTTCATAAGGGTTTACATAAAATTGATGACTTCGTTTCTCACCTCTCGGGAATACCCTATGGCTTAACACATTTGTTGCCTTTAAACTAGTATCCATCCCAACCCGAGTTTGAGCATATTGATTAATATCAATACCCATTTGATTACCCAGCCGTCTTAAAGCATCCATTACTTCATCACAACGACGGTCAAAATTCTCCCTGAAAGCATGTCGAGCTAACTCAAGATTGTCCATTTTCTTAGGATAATGGAATGAGCAGAATTCTGGCAGCAATGTGGCGAAAGGAACAAAGTTGGGCTCTGATACCAAATTGATGTAGAACAAAGAGAGAATAAGGGAGAGAATGAGAAATCAGAGGGGGAAGAAACAGAAATAGGGGGAAGTAGAGAAATTGAGGGAGAAGGGAGAATAGAAGAAATGAGGGAGAGACAATAATCTAAATAATATTTTTAATAATGCATGAACTACCTTACAAAAAGATAGAAGGGGCTTTATATAGAGAGCCCAAGTCAAAGATAATTTAAAACTAATAAAAATATAACAACTTCCAAGATAATAAAGTAAAGATATTTCCTAGATGCTATTACTTCTTATTTCCAAGATAATAAAAGCATAGTTCATTTTCCAGTCAAACTCTAATATTCCCTAGGTAGCAATAATTCATTTCTTCTTTCTAGAATATGATTTTTCCAAGGTCTCCATTATTATTGATTCTTCATCATGCAGTTATTGTGATGAGTTCAGTTATTGGACTTATTTACTCTGTAAAATTGAGATTGTCCCCTGTTCCGATCTCTGAGTTCTGACAAAAACCAATGCTTTGGTTGTGAATATCTAAATGGAGAATCATGGCTTTGCCAGTGAAGCATCTTTTTTTTTTTTGTTATAATTTTTTTTTATGTTCTACTTCATTCAAGTACACAGGTTTGCGTTTCTCTTTTCTTTCTACAAGGGATTGAAGTTTTGTGGAGAGATTTTGAGTTTTACCTCTTTCTCTCTCTTCATCATCACATCTCTGTTGAAATTACCACTTTTGAGAAAGCATCCCCTCCCTTCATATTTAATCAGCTTCATGATGATGATGATCTTTTCCTCATTGTGTTTGTGTGTATAATAATTAAATTGAACATATATAGGTGAGTGAGTGGGTTAATATAATTAATGGTGTTGCAGTTTCATTCATATAAGGACTTTAATTTGAATTTATGGTTTCCGTTTCAGTCAAGTCATTTTCACCTCTAAAATTTGCTTTCTTTTATCATATCTCAACTTATGCCTTGGTGGCTTGCAGTGTGACAAAAAGTCATGGATGGATACAATATATTGAGAGTGTTAACTATTTTAAATTCAACGGTTATGTTATGTATATATTCACATGTATAAAATAATTTATATTTTATATTGTCATTAATCATTTAACTCATAAAGTTGATGTTGCTTTTTAACTAATATATTGTTTTATTTTTTTTTCTAGAGACAATTTCAAAATCCCCCAAGTTACTTTCCAAGCACCAATGACAATGAGGAGCAACAAGCTTAAAACTAGGATTTGTTGTTCATCTTATCTTTTGGAAATTATATTTTGGGCAAACTTAAAGGTTGATGGATTATATTTTGGACAAACTTTAGTTTTAAACTTTTAATATGTATTTTGTTAGAAAGAATGATTGATTCTATGTTAGACAAACTTTAGTCTTATGTATTTTGTAAGAAAGATTGGTGGACTCTATTTTGATCAAACTTAAAGATTGTTATTATTATAGAAATATTATGATTAAAATCACTTTCTAATTTGTTATATTTAAATACAGTACATGATTGATATAAAAATATATTTCAAAAATCTATAATATATAAAAATATTTATAGGTACTTGCGGTGATATTATTGCCACCAATAGATATTGGTGGCAAAAAATATTGCAACTAATACCTTTTTGGTGACAATCAACCTTGCAATTAATGTCTATTTGGTGGTAACAAAAGTTGCTATCAATTTCTATTTGTGGCGACAAATATCGCTACCAATCACCAATGCCTAGTGGTGGCGACGAATCTTGCCACAAAACTATTAGTTATAATCTTAGTCGCCACCAAATCAACCATGACAAGATGTGATTCAACAATAGGTGACAACGGGGATCGTCACCAGTCACCTTTAAAATTGGTTGCGATAATTGTCGCCACTAAAAATTTCTTTCTGTGGCAACTCATTTTATAATTTAAAAATTAATTAAAAATAAAAGTTTTTTGCAGCAAAATTGTTGCCACCTATTGTATCACTTTTAGTGACGACTGCATTTTCTTAAAAAAAAAACTTCAGTGACAAGGGTATAGTCCACAACCTTATGGTGGCAATAAGTCGCCACCAAAAACAATTGGTGACAACTTTTTAAGTTTAGGTCGCAAAATTTGTCGCCACCTATAGTCTTTTCTTTTGTAGTGCAACTAATTTGGAGTTTCCATTTACTTCCAACTTCGATGTTTGACTATCTTAATATTGCAAGGCCGACCAAATTTCCATATCTTCACTTCAGTTGATATTTCAATATTCACTTGCAGTTTCTTAATTCTCAAATTTGGAAATGTACTTGATCATCAAATAAGAGAGGAATGAAGAAGATAAAGATTCGAACTAATTCCATGGTTGGGACAGAGAGACACCAGAAATTGATGCTTCTAATCCTTGTTCACCGTGTATAGCAGTTTTTAGCACATTATATTGCTTGGTCACAGAATTATACACGGCTTCTGTATATGCCTCCCTAGCCTGCACCATAAAGAAAACCTTATGGGTTTCAATCAAATTAACCATGTACAATGCTGTTTGGAAACAAAGAAATGAAAGTTTTGAGTTAAAAACCACAGCTTAAATGCAGACATAACAGTGAAGACGTGACATATATAAGATATCTCGAGTCTCTTACACATCCCAGATAAATATATATTACCTTACTATTTTCAAAGCTAACCTAGACCTGATACTGGATAGAAGGAAACTTGATACGGAAAAATCAGAATAAAATTGAAGATGACCCAAAAGTATGAATGCTTGTGTACTATATGGACCAGCATAACTGTTGATGTCATATGTTATCACAACATCGCCATTCAAAA
The DNA here is from genome assembly GCA_003254925.1 of Chamaecrista fasciculata. Classification (NCBI taxonomy): domain Eukaryota; kingdom Viridiplantae; phylum Streptophyta; class Magnoliopsida; order Fabales; family Fabaceae; genus Chamaecrista; species Chamaecrista fasciculata. The sequence continues at coordinate 16,378 of QANZ01007099.1, forward strand.
GCCATCTAACATGGGGGAGCCATTTGGATCCTCTATAGCTAGTACTATAGAGGTGTAGTGTAGTGCTGAGAGAGAAAGAAGGTGCTGCACTTCACATATAATGCACTATAGAGGATCCAAATTGCATGGGGGAGGGGTCTTCTCCTTATAAGCCTTGAGTTTCCCTAGTCTTCAAAAAGGATTTATTTTTGTGGTATCTGTTGAGAATTAGATAATAAAATTCGTATTATTATTGATTCTTAAACAAAAAGGTTTACACTACTTAAATAAGAGAAAAATATTTCTAATCAAGTTAGGAATCCTAATCCTACTTAGAAAAGATAATAACTAAAGATATCTAATCTAATCCTATTTGATAAGATAATGATAATCTAAATCAAATTCTAATTTAAAAGATAATAATAAGATAAGATAATTCTAATCCTAAAAGATAATGATAAAATAAGAAATAAAATAAATCAAGATAATTCTAGATTTTCCATTCTCAGCTTGAGTCTTGATTGGAATTTGTGTTTTCTTAGACATTGTTATCGTTGGAAGAAGACGATGACTAAATGAGAGGCTTGTGATAATGGCAATGAAGGTCGAAGGTTAATTCATCAATGAAGGAGGTATGAATAACAACTGTCAATTAAAGACAAAAGTAGTAATGGCTTGTGTTCATTTTGAGTCTCCAGAGCTCCCTTTTTGGAGCTTGTACTCTGTTATGAACCTCAGAGGTCACAATTAATGATAAAATAAGTGATGACTTGTGTTCTTTCTAAGTCTAAGAGGCTTTATTTTTTAGAGCTTGTACTCTTATGAATCTCATGAGCCATATAAGGGTAAAAATAATGTTGGCTTGTGTTCGTTTACAAATCTCAAAAGCTCTCTTTTTTAGAGCTTGTACTCATATTTGAACTTCAGAGGCAGAGCAAACAGATTTAATGAAATTTTGTGAGTCACAGCTGCAAGGTCCATTGTTGAAGGACAAGGCAACACAGGATGACACATGGGAAGAAAAGGAAATCACCACCGACAAAGGTGATTTCAGGTTAGAACATTACTGGGTCTAATATTAGAATGGCTGACGACCAAGTCTGCTGAGTTGACGGCGAAAAACAGTGACGGACGTGCCTTCACGCGCCGGCGCGTGGAACGACGAGAAGAACAATGAGGGTGGCAAAACGGAGGGTTCTGTGATAATCCCTCAATTAAATTCGAACAATGAGCTCAAAAATAAAGAGTAGCAATTAAGGCCACCGATAACAGGCAACAACAGCCAAAAAAAAAATATTTAAGAAGGTCTCAGGCTTTGATTGGCGCCGGAGTTATGGCAGAGAAAAACCATGATGGGTGAGGAAAAAAAATATTTGGGTTGAAGGGGCCATGAAGGTCGGGAAGAATTTACCAAGTTCCAAACTTGGAGAGGTTCTCCTAAAAGTATTTAGGAAGAATAATATAGTTGACGAGAGTCAACCCAGCTATGATACCATGTTGAGAATTAAATAATAACATTCTTATTATTATTGATTCTTAAACAAAAAAGGTTTACACAACTTAAATAAGAGAAAAATATTCCTAATCAAGTTAAGAATTGTAATCCTACTTAAAAAAGATAGGCCAAAGTGCAACATTGGTCCTATAAGTTTGCATGAGTTCCCAGATCAGTCCTATAAGTTTTTTCGTCTCAGATTTGGTCCCATAAGTTTGAAAAATTCTCACCGTTAGTCCTATCGATATTTCCGTTAAATTTTTTCCGTTAATGCTGATGTGGCATGATGACTGGGATATTGAAGTGGCAAATTTAGATGATGTGGATAAAAAAAGGACTATTATGCAAAAACTAATAACATTTTAACAACAATAATAATAAAAAA
>QANZ01007099.1:18414-33079 GCA_003254925.1 Chamaecrista fasciculata
TTTTTTTTTTTTATTATTGTTGTTAAAATGTTATTAGTTTTTGCATAATAGTCCTTTTTTTATCCACATCATCTAAATTTGCCACTTCAATATCCCAGTCATCATGCCACATCAGCATTAACGGAAAAAATTTAACGGAAATATCGATAGGACTAACGGTGAGAATTTTTCAAACTTATGGGACCAAATCTGAGACGAAAAAACTTATAGGACTGATCTGGGAACTCATGCAAACTTATAGGACCAATATTGCACTTTGGCCAAAAAGATAATAACAAAAGATATCTAATCTAATCCTATTTGATAAGATAATGATAACCTAAATCAAATTCTAATTTAAAATATAATAATAAGATAAGATACTTTTAATCTTAAAAGATAATGATAAAATAAGAAATAAAATAACTCTAGATAATTTTAGATTTCTCAACATTATCCACAGCCAATTGTAAAATTCATTGGTTATCAATAATAGGGTCATATCACAATATTCGTTGGTAATAAACTGGATAGCAAAATTAAAAAATAAGAAGTGAATTTCAAAAGAAAATCAGAACAGAATCTAAGACAAGAAAAAATGTAGTTAACAAAGTGGAAATCCAAGTCATCAAATTCAACTAACCATTTCAGGACTTTCACTATCAGCAGTGGTTTCAGAAAAGCTAATCTCCGGAGCCACTGACAACCCAACCCCTTGAAAGGAGACAACTCTCTTCTCCCCAATTTCTTTTTCCACCTGCAAAACTGCATGATCTAAATTAAAAAAAATAATAAAACATGTTCGGATTAAGTATTAAGGAATGCCCGTGTGGTGGTTTCAAGCCCCACATCGATGGAATATGAGTGTGTGTGAGTATTTAAATAGGTTATATCACTTATATGGGAATAAGGACTAATATCCGCTTTAGGTGTTTTGTCCATTCCCGTCTCTGGTCAAAAATAGAAACGCATGTGCGTGAGCGGTAAAAACTGGGGTGGAAGTGCAAAGCGCGTGCTTGGGGCTTGCCCTTGTGGTGGTTTCAATTCCCACATCAGTGGGATGTAAGTGCGTGTGTGAGTATTTAAGTAGGTTATATGAGAATAAGGACTAACACCGGCGTTAGGTGTTTTGTCCATTCCCGTCTCTGGTCAACAAAGTATTAAGGAAGAGAAAGGGAAAGAAGGAAAGAGATTGGAGAAAGGGAAAGAAGGGAAGAGAAGTGCAATCTCTTCCCCTTATTTGAAAAGTTAAAAATTGAAAGAGAAAATAATGAGGGATTAATTTTTAATCTCGCATTTTCTTTCTCTTTCATAAGTTCCAAATAATTCAAATCGAGGTAATTTGAAGCATATGTTGCTTCCCAAACAAAGGAAGAAGTTTGGGGAGTTACCTTCCCCTTCAATCTCTCCCCCTCTATCCTTCCTAGTTGCTAAATATACCTTTTATTATGTTGTAGCACAATAATGCCAAAGGGTATATGTGACCTGGTGGACCAGACTGTTGAACAAGCCTTCTCATATTATCTACTGGAGAAGCATCAAATGGTGCCTAGATGTTTTTCTATCAGTTTGGAAAATCTATAAAATTGGTTATATAACAGATAAATTGGAATGTTATGCAGAGGCTTATTCACCATGTGAGGCATCCTGCTGACACAAGTCCCAGTACTCGAGAAATCAACTAAGCCATTTTTGCGAACTACTAATTCCACATTAACAGATCTATGATATGGTATGAATAAGTAAATCTAAACCGCAATGCACCCTCATATTTTAATTTTACAACCCACCGGCATCCATTCTCCTGTGTGGAGATCTGGTCGATCCCACTCCTGTACCGGGAGAAGGTATATTAGTGATGAAATGCCAAGTTAATAGACATTTGATCAATTTAAAAACACTACAAAGAATAGATATTATTAAAGATAATAAGGATTACAATTCCGCAGTCATTTCCTAATGACTATCAGAAACACCTTAAAAGCATAGCCATCTCCTTCACACTTTGTCTATTTGCTTTTCTTTTCATTTCTACAAGTTCTGGAACATCATTCAGGTGCTTTTTAGAGTAGACACAAATCAAATTCCTGAAAACAAAAATTGGAAGTCAATAGTTGACAACTTTTACTTTATTTGTTTAAGGAAATATATGAGCATGAATTGAAGTAGATATATAGACATATATAAAAAAAAAAACTGCCCATGCTTAAGGGCTTGCACAGAGGATCACTTACAACCCTATCTCCTGCTACATAGTTCGTAAGACAAAACACAGAATTTGATAACTTGAGCATTTACAAAAGTGCTTTGCAGTCTCCGCTTCAAAATAGCCAGAAATTAAAAATTTAACATTTACCATGTTTTCAGCAATATATGGGAATGATATCTTTCGAGAAGCAATGCAATAATTGCAGGATCTGCTTCAGTTTGGTGATTCGACATCAAGATGATATTGTGTCCCTGCACTAACTTTTTTAGTTTCCCAGAATTGTCTCATTGACCTCTTGGCGCTGAAGAATGAAAACTAAGCTAGGGAAAATATACTGAAAACTAATAAATCAGAATTAAGCTTGGAATATCAAGAAATGAATGGACATTTATTTTTAGTCTTTATCTCATAGAAATAAGCTGTAAGTAGTACTTAATGGACACACAGAAACACAACCACAGCAATAGAAATGCCAACCTTTATAATCTAAACAAACAAATACAAAGCACACTAGTGACAGAAAGGATCTAGATTTTTGTTTAGAGATCTGGTTTAACAGTAACCAGACAGTAGTTGATAATACTTGATAATATCACCAGTTCACTCTCTATAATATGGTCAGATGTCAAGATCCACCACTAAAATTGATTTTGTTAAAAACTTGTGCCAAAATTTAAATGACAAAATAAAAAGGTCTCGGTGCAATTCTTCCTCAATTAAGAAAAAGGCTGTTCACGTCCTCTGATGGACATGAACTTTTAATAAGGTAGATAAATACTAAACTCACACAATACATGCATGCATAAATACTGAACTCACAATAAGGTAGATATGACAATGAAAAAATATCATATTTTCTGTTCGTCCCGTCAAAACTATTTGCTTGGTTAGCAAAGGTTAATTCTATCAACGTTTTACAGCAAGCAAAGAAATTGAGAAACAACCCTTAGAATTAAAAATTGGCAACTGCTTAAGTTTCTCTTCCATTCCATAGAAAACGGAAATGTTGCCAACATAAGAATTTCTGCAACAAAAATTATCAAATTTAAAGAACATTACGAGGTATATATGAGGATAGAACTGAATTAGCTGACATCATCTTGTTTCGTAGTCTTGGATTCCATTTCAATATTATATGTAACCCTGAGTAACATCCAATAAATCAAATATATACGGTAATATATCAAGACATCCATGCGGCCAAGCCTCGTATACTGGTTATTTTAGATAAGAAAGCAGGTATAATAGCTTGACTTTTAGGATATGCTAAAGACTAAATAATTTATTTACATCCCCTACGCAGTTGAAGGTATTGACATATAAATTCTTGGGGAAATTATATCTATGTACTTAGATCTCTGAGTCCAATTGCTATGTTCCCCCTAATATTAAGAATTTGCAACTTAACCCAAAATAATTAGCCCCATTTCAATAAGCAACCTAAATTTGGAAATTGTAACTTTGTAAAAGTACCAAAATACCCTTTTGCTTCCCCCCTCTTCCATCTCCCCAATCTATTTATCCATGGTATCCGTTAATCCTTAATCAAGCTGGTCCTGTCATTTAAATATTCTTCATCATGCTTTATATATACTAGAAACTTGAAAGGTCATTTGGAAATTTGAAAGTCTGAAAGTCAATATAGATTGGTTAGGAAAGATGACAGTTAATTTTGTAAGTTTCATGGTTTAGAGTTCTAAATAAAGATGTAATTTACAGCTTCTTCATATTACGAGGGATTGCAATGAAGACAAAGATTAGGAGTAAGTGCAATTTGCCCTAAATTCTACGAACAATAATACCTGGAACAATTGTCTCCAAGGTTATATTTAATTCTAAGAAACTCTGTGAACTCTGTGTTGAGTAGTACTTCTGCTTGGGAGTGTCACAACCAGGTCTAACTAGGTAGAAGAAATCCCAGGATTCACACTACTTATTTACAAGTAGAAAATAAGCAGAGGCTAAGGAATCACAAATGCATCAATAGTCTCCCTCATAGAACCATTTGGCATTGGTTATATGTTCCACATGCACGTTGCATGCTACATTGCTGCCGTCAACCGAGAACATAATCCTTCGGGTTTAGGACAATGAACAACCCATGCACTTATTCTCACACTTGACTCCTCTCACCAGCTAGGCATTGTATGAATAAAGTTTAATGACTATACATGCAATGGGAATGATATATATAAATGGTCATTCATGAAACTTTGAATAGCTATTGGCATATATACGCAATCAAAAACACAAGTCAATTAAGTAAAAAGCTAAATTGACCGATGCCATTCAGATGAAGGATGAGTAGTTATAAACTGACCTGAAATCAATCAAAGGGCGAATATAGTTTTGACCAAATATGTAGTAGTCAAAAGGCTCTCGCTTTGCCCTGTGCAGAGGTTTAAAGACAAAAGGATCCTGAAAAAACAAATCTGATATGTTAAGCTTGATATGGCTTTGAGGTAATGACATGGAAAATTAAATATGCATATATCCTAGATCCTACAGAATCATTTCTATTAAGTAAGATATTTTGCAGAAACGATAGGCACAAACACTCCTATAATTGTTTTATTCTATCTTCTTCGTCGGTCACGTTCCAGTACTTAGCAGTAGCAGTAGCCATCTTTCATAAATTGCGTCGGTTACTCCGCAACGGATGCTATTAATGAATGGGCTCCAAGAGGCCCATTACTATCTTTATTGATGTTTACACTTTGAAAATAATAAAATTATTGAGTAATTCTTAAAGATTTAGGGTCCGTTTGGTATGGTTTTTGGGATGTAAAGGAAAGGGTTTTACAAGGGAAAAATTGTGAGGGAAAGGAAAAGTAGTTGAGGGAATGTAAAGTAGGTAAAGATTGAAAGTGTTTGGTATAAAAAGGTATGGGAGGGAAAGTAAAATAGATATAGAAAAAAATGACAAAAATGCCCTTCCCACAACCACGACTGGACAGCCGCCGCCGCCACCCACCACCGCCGTCCACGGTGGCCGGCGCCGCCGTCCACCGCCGTCCACGGTGGCCGGCGCCGCCGNTTACCATACCAAACACATGAAAGTCTCGAAATTCGTGGAGTTTTACAATGTAAAACTCCTTTACAGGCTACCAAACGGAGCCTTAGTTTGTTAGTCTTAAACTAGGAAGTGTGGACGCACCATTTCAATGGTGTGTCGGTGTGTCTGACACGTGTCGGACACGAACACGCGTGCAATACGCATACGACACTTGTCCGACACGTGTCTCGGCGTGTCTGACACGGCTCGATACGGCTTGGACACGGCTTGACACGTTTTCGCCCAACTTCCCCTTAAATGTAAATTTTTTAACATAGACAATCAATTTTGGGTTTTCTCGTATCGTTTTGGATAAAATTATCTCGACAACTTTTGCTCACCTTCGTTCACTGCTGTTCATCGTCGTTCACCGTCTTTCATCACCGTTCACCGCCGTTCATTGTCGTGCACTTTTAGTCATCGTCATTCATCATCGTTTGATGAACTGGAATTGGAGGTGGTTATATTTACTGATGAAGGCAACAACAATAGTGGAGGACAAAATGAAATTAATCTTTAAATGACTTTTCAGCTCGATTCTTCAGAAAACATTCTGCTTGTTTACTTATATATGCTTATTAGATTCTAGTACATATTTTAGTAACGCATAAAAAGAATACTCCATTTATGATTTTTTAAATATGGAATACGAACCTATATATGACATCTTTTGCAATTTTTGAAGTTTTTATGAATTTTTTATTATTTTCATTTTGTCTCTTCTTAAAATTATAATATGGGTAAATTATACTTTGGTACCCTGTGGTTTGACCCTATTTCACTTTGGTACCCTGTGGTTTGAAACCTGACACTTTGGTACCCTGAAGTATTCTCCATTAACACTTTGGTACCCTTTGGAGCTATTTTGTAATTTTAACCATAACAAATTTTGAAAAAATTACATATTGACCCCAAAAAGTTTTTATAGTTTCCATTTTAGTCCCTAGATAATATGTATCCAAGGACCTATTTGTAATTTTTTGAAATTTTTTGGGGTCAATATGTAATTTTTGAAAAATTTGTTATGGTTAAAATTACAAAATAGCTCCAAAGGGTACCAAAGTGTTAATGGAGAATACTTCAGGGTACCAAAGTGTCAGGTTTCAAACCACAGGGTACCAAAGTGAAATAGGGTCAAACCACAGGGTACCAAAGTGTAATTTACCCTTATAATATTATATATATATATATGTCGTGTTGTGTAAAATTAAGAATTTGACGTGTCGACATGTCTGTGTCATGTTAAATAACTTTTCAGCTCGATTCTTCAGAAAATATTCTGCTTGTTTACTTATATATGATTATTAGATTCTAGTACATATTTTGGTAATGCATAAAAGAATACTCTATTTATGAATTTTTAAATATGGAAGACGAACCTATATATGACATCTTTTGCAATTTTTGAAGTTTTTATGAATTTTTTATTATTTTCATTTTGTCTCTTCTTAAAATTATAATATTATATAAATATATATATATATATATGTCGTGTCGTGTTCTGTAAAATTAAGAATTTGACGTGTTCGTGTCATGTCGTGTCCCGTGTCCGTGTCCGTACTTCCTAGGTCTTAAAAAATTGAGGAAGCAATACAATTAAGTCTCTTAAATTTATTATGTAAAGGCGACAAAATGATTAAAATATATTGGTTACATAATTTTTAAGAATTAATAAGTATTTGTAAAATAGAATTTTAGGAATTGAGTTATAAACACTTGTATATTTTAAGCTAAAGTGCATTTTTGGTCTCATAACTTTTGCAAAGGTCTCAATTTGGTCCCATAACTTTTTTTTTTTTGGAATTTTGGTCTCATAACTTTTGAAAATGTCCCATCATTGGTCCCAAGGTGATTTCCATCCATTATCTGTCATTAAAGATTATCTGATAAACTAAATTAGATGATGACGTGGCAAATATGGATAAAGTGGATTAAAAAAGGACCAACTTTGGTCTCATAACTTTGTATAATGTTGCAAATTTGGTCTCATAACTTTGTATAATGTTACAACTTTGGTCTCAGAGCTTTGTATAGGGTTGCAAATTTGAATGAATAGTCTAACTAATATCTTGTTGATTTGGTTCCCTATGCTATGCATGTTTATTGCCAACTATCGGCTTATAAAATTTTGATTTATTAGAACACTAGTGTTCTGATTTAACTACCAATAACAACTCTATACAAGTGTTATGGGCATAACTGCTGTTATGTGTTGGTGTTATGAGTATATCAAGCTGGATTACTAATTATAGAGCTTAAGAAATAGTGTTCTGATTTAACAATCAGTAACAACTCTGAACAAGTGTTATGGGCATATCAACCTGGATTACTGATTACAATACTTACTTAACACATATTTTACAAATTTGGCCATAATAGACAAGCAAATACACTACCGATACAAATATAGAATGTTACCAATTAACTTGAGAAGTGGTATACTCCAATTATTACCACACTCGGCATGAAAGCAAAAGCAACTACACAGATAATTAAGTTTTGGACTCAAAATATTAAGTAGGACTATGAAGATAGTCACTGCAACATCTTAAAATCATATTCAGAAAATGTATGATAGAAACAATAATAACTAATATGGGAAGAAATTTTAAAATTGATTAAGAGTTGAGACCAAATTTGCAATCCTATACAAAGTTATGGGATCAAATTTACAACATTATACAAAGTTATGGGACCAAAGTTGATCCTTTTTTAATCCACTTCACTCATACTTGCCACGTCAACATCTCCAACTCAGCATGTCAGATCATCTTTAACAGCAGATATTAGATGGAAATTGTCTTGGGATCAACGGTGAGATGTTTTAAAAGTTATGAGACCAAAATTGTAACAAAAGAAATTATGGAATCAAATTGAGACATTTGCAAAAGTTATGGGACCAAAAATATACTTTACCCTGTAATGTAAGAACCAAGGTTTTATGTTTACTCAAATATATTTGATAAGTTGTTGGAGTTTCCTATACATGCATATCTAATGGTCAACAGTAGAAGACAGTCCAAGATCACGCGATTCGATCTGTAAGATTCTAGCAAAGTTTTTGTCTTTTTTTTTTTGTTCAAGAACTAAAATGTAAATTGAGTGCAATCTATTATTATTTGAGGAGAAAAATACAAATAAAACAGTATTATGAGAGGATGGTTACTTTTTAAAATAGGTGGCAAATGTGTTGTTATTGTTCGTCATCTGATATTTTTGTTATTCCCGGTTGTCCATTAACATCCATCACCATTTGAGTCAAATTAAAGTATCTTTTGAAATTTAAGTTAATTCTCATTTTCTTTCTTTTTGGTTCTTCAATAATTCGACGAGTCACTTGTCATTCTTTAATTTCTAAATTTTAACTATTTAGTTATATTTTTTTAGGTAAAAGTATTTTTTTAATCTCTAAATGTTATATTAACTTTCAATTTTATCTTTAATATTATTTTTGATAATAGGCCTAATGACTTGAGGACTAGAAGACCTAGACCATAGGCGCTCAAAGGCTCATCAAAGGAATCCCTTGGGCGAGAACGCCAAAAGAGCCCTACACAAGTAAGACACCAAGCTTCTCATGACAATCAAGGACGCCAAAAGCTAGGCGTCCACAGAAAGGGTCCTAGCATGGTTAAGACACCAAATGCCTTGCGTCGGTCGAGGACGCCAACAAACTGGCGCTCACGAGAAGGCATAGAAAAAGGCGTTGCTGCAACCCTCAGAAACCAAACAACTTATTCCCGTATCCTAACCAACAGATCTGCGAGAATAACGGACAGTTAGGATTTCCACCAAGATCACAACTGATTTGGCCAAATCAGTTAGGATCACAATCGACCATATCTAGGTCAAAAAGGTCTCACTTCACCAGTATAAAAGGACAGCTCCTCTACTGGAAAAAGGTACGCACTATTACCATTTACACATACTATTGCTCTCCAGCTATCTTTACTAACTTAAACATCGGAGGTGAATCGTAGGGCCACCCCTGTGCTTTCATTTACTTGCAGGTGACTTCTGACCCAAAGTTGCCTCATCGAACCAGGTAATGCCCTACGGCCAAAACCAGGTTCATCACTGGCGCCCCTATGGTTCCCTCTATGATGAACCTGAGGAGAATTAAATGATGGCTGATAACGCCGCGAATAGAGGGAAGCTTGAGAGTTCGAGCGGCGACATAGAGGACTTCAGGGATGAGATCTCGAGTCAGAGACCCAAACCAACAGGATATTTGGAAGTAGTACAGCTGGGCAAAGACGCCGAAAAGACAGTTCAGATTAACATCATCGAACCAGGTAATGCCCTACGGCCAAAACCAGGTTCATCAATTTTGTTATCAATTTCATCCCCAATATTTTATATTTTGAGAGAATGGTTACTTTTTAAAATAGGTAGCAAATGTGTTGTTGTTCGTCATCTGATATTTTTGTTATTCCCAGTTGTCCATTAACATCCATCATCATTTTTGTCAAATTAAAGTAACTTTTGAAATTTAAGTTAATTCTCATTTTCTTTCTTTTTGGTTCTTCAATAAATGCGACGAGTCACTTGTCATTTTCTTTAATTTCTAAATTTTAACTATTTAGTTATATTTTTTTAGTCTCCAAATTTTACATTAACTTTCAATTTTATCTTTAATATTCTTTTGTTGTCAATTTCGTCCCCAATATTTTATACTTTGGTCAATTTTATCTTTTGATTAACTTCTTTAAATAAATTAATGATATACTTCATTCTGTTTTTCAATGAGTTAGGATTTAATTCTTTTTAATCAATTTTACATTATATGTCATTAGTTACGCAAATGTGTGGTTAATATTTAGTTATAGTAAGAGTAAAAGATGAAAATGACAAAAATTTGAAATATTGAGGACGAACTTGACATTATAAAAATATTGAAAATGAAATGAAAATTGATGTAAAGTTTGAGAATCAAAAGAGTATTGTTGCCTACTTTTCTTTTATCTTTTATAAGTATTTATTTTAAGTAGTTCTTTTTTTTTTGTAATCTTAATAACCTAACTTGTAAATAATAATATAAATAAGGCTCAATTCGTTTGCACCTATAATCACATCAAATTATAATTAAATTATAATCTGATTATAATTTGAGTGATTATTTGTTGATATGTTGTTTGGGTAATTGTTGATTATGGTTGATTATTAAGTGTGAAAATATTGAAATGGGTATGTATATAATTGTGGTTGGTAGATAGCTGAATAATAAAATTGGTAAATTGTATAGAGGCTGAAATAGAAAGAAAAGTTGAAAAAAGTGGAATGTGATTATTGATTATTTAAAAATATTATTATGTCACTATTTGTCTTGGGATACGTAATAATCTGATTATTTGAGAAACTACTTTTGAAGTGATTATTGGGTTTGGTCAACTGAAATTTGTTTTGCATGTTAAGATTACAATTACCTAATACCGCTCAAATAAATATATATTAATCGGCTCTTTTTTTTATTCTTCATTTTGTTTTAATTCAATGAATCATTAGCTACAAAAAGTATGAATCGATTAGTTAAAAAATTTTGAAATGGTTAACAATTTTGTCCTTGGGTTCAATTAATAGTTATTGTCCATCTCAAACATACTACAATTTTGCTTTATTCAAGTTTGCCAAAAATAGAATTTTGTCATCTAATAATTTTTACCGAGTTTATAAAATGGTCCGTAATGAATAAAATAAAAGTTAACACTAGGGATGTTCATGGGTAGGGTGCCTTGATCCCTGTACCCGGACCCACACTCGTGCGAGTATGAATATTAACCCCATCCCCATACCCTATGGCTACTCCTGTACCCGTACTCCAACTTAGACCTGAATAAATTTAAATAAATATTTTTTTTCATTATTTTAAGCAGGACACCGAGTCACCTCCATTTTTTTTTTGGGGGGGCCAAATCTTTTAACTCAAAACAAAACAAAATATTTTTTTGAGTGAAAATACCTCCATTGCAATAAGAGAACAAACCTAACAAAATCTGAGGCTAAAACATCCATATTACAAGACGGTGGATTATCCTTCCACACAAAAAAAAAAAAATATAAGACACTTGCTATCTACCAGATTTAGCAAGCAAATGAGAACATTATTAGCTCCTCTAGGTGTCCAATTCAATCTAAAGCCATTCAAATAATTAGCAAAGTGAAACACATCATTGATCAAAATCTCCACATAGGAAGAAGGGATAGCAGAAACCAGACTTACCAATAAAAAGAATTGCAAATCCATAAACTTAATCAAGCAAGTTATAAATCCAAAGAATGATGAAATAAAACAACAACACTAGATTGCTTCACCAATATAATTGTCCATCCACAAACTTCAACATAGATAAAACACTTAGATAAAACTTCTTTGCCAGCGGAGACAACAAAGAGCGATAGAGACAGCGAAGAGCGGGACAACAGAGAGCAAGGGAGAGTAGCAAGGTAGCTAGGAGAAAATGAATGGATTAATAGATAAATCAATTAGGGTTCCTTGTTTTAAATTATTGATATATATATTTGAAAAAAATAATAAAGTTACTATAGTGGGTAGGGTCCGGGATGGGTACCTCTATCCCCGGCCCCAGACCAATACCCACGAATTTAAATGGGTAAAACCTCATATTAGGACCCATTCACTTTTACCCGGACCCATACCCAAACCTAACTGGGAAAATTTACGGGTCCCCATCGAGTATAGATATTTTGATCATTTTTAGTTAACACTGTATCGAGTCATCTCAAAATAGTCATGAATGATATTTTACATGATAATTTGCAAATATATATATATATAATGCTATTAGTTAGTACGGAGCTGTGGTGACCATGGAAGGAACAAGAAAAGAAGCCGTGGGGAAACCAATAGTTAACAATTTGGTCACTGAGTTAAAATACGAGTCAGTTGGTTAATGAATCTTGAAATGGTTAACAATTTTGTTCCTGGGTTAAAATAATTGACATTGTCCATCTCATACATATTACGACTTTGTTTTATCCAATTTTGACAAAAATATATTTTTTACACAAAAAATATAATTTTGACATCTAATAATTTTCACGGAATATATAAAATAGTCTGTAAATAAAATAGAAGTTACACTGTATCGAGTTGTCCCAAAATAATCATGAATTATATTTTACATGATAAAATGCAAATGTAATATATATATATATAACTTCGGTTGATCGAACTGAAAAATCAATCTAGCGATTTGCTATTGGAACATTAGGGTAGCAAATTGGTCCACCAAAGTAGCATTCTGGTTCACCAAGAATGTATTATAGGTATATATATGGGTATAATTGTAATTGAGTATAGGTAATTATAAGTATATATATATGGGTATAATTGTAATTGAGTGTGTTTGATTATTAAAAAATCAAGATTATAACTTAATTAGAAAAAAATATAAAAGGAACATGATTATTACAATTAAATTTAATTTGATTTAATTATAAATGCAAACGAGGTGAGCATTATACAAATAATTTGATTTTTCCACTTTTACAATTTTTAAAGCATATTAGATAATTCCATATAATAATATTCATGGTTTTTTATTTTAATAATACTGTTTATTTCAATCCCTAATTTTTTTTTTATTTACTTAGATGGGTTATGTATGTACTGGACACGATTTTAAGTTTGTATCATTCAATCAGATGTTGCCACGTGGCAATAGCTGATAGAAATTTAATATTTTTTAAAATAAATCCCTAAAATTGCACATATACAATATAATTTCATACTAGTGCAAACTATGTGTCAATTTAAAATCGTGTGGGTAAAATGAGAAAGAGAGAGGGGATGAAGAAAGAAAAGGGAGGGTGGAAAGAGAAAAGGAGAAAGAGAGAAAGAAAAGGAGAGGAAGAGAGAGACAGAGAAGAAAGAGAAAAAGAAAAAGAAAAAGGGAGAGAGAAAGAGAGGAAGAGAGAAAGAGAGAGACGGAGACGAAGAAAAGAAGGTGAAGGAGAAAAAATAAGAAGTTATTAATTTTTTTTAATGTGTTGGGAAGTGACAAAAAAATAATTTTTATGAAAATTTACTTTTTGGTCAAAAAATTAATTTGATTAAATATTAAATCAATGTTATGAAAATTAATTTTTTTGTCAAATTTAATTTATTTTTTGATTGTTAGTAAAGTTTTTAGATACTAAATTGATTAATTTATTTATTAATTAAAAAATTAATAAACATCATTTAAAATAATTAATCAATTTAATCTCTGAAAGATCAAAATGAAATACTAATTAATTTTTTTATAGACTAAATAACATATCGTTTTGAATTTTGGAGAATAGATTGAAGGTTATGTGGGGAAGGAATGGGGAGTTGACTGTTACTGATATTCCGAATGAGTATTTTGTTGTGGTTTTTGATTCGAGAACTGATTTTGAATATGCTTTGGAGGGAGGGCCATGGATGATATATGATCATTATTTGATGGTTAGGTCTTGGTGTGAGGATTTTAATCCTTGGACTGATTCTGTGGAGAAGGTTATGGTGTGGGTGCGGTTTCCTGAACTTCCTATTCAGTATTATGATGAGTTTGTCTTAATGGCGTTGGGGAACAGAGTTGGCAAGGCAATTAGAGTGGATATGACTACTTCTAATTTGAGCAGATGCAAGTTTGCTAGATTGTGTGTGGAGGTGGATGTTTCTAAGCCTTTGTTGCCTCTATTCATCCTTAAAGGGAGGGAGTATAGAGTGGAGTATGAGGGGTTGCACACTTTGTGTTTTACTTGTGGCAGGTTTGGGCATTTGAATTCTAAATGTCCTGATAAAATTGAGTGTGCTCTGGATTCTGTGGAGGAAAATGGGCAGGGGAAGCGTGTGGAGGATGTTGGTAGTGATTTATTTGGGCCATGGACTGTGGTCAAGAGAGCTAATCGGAAGAAAAGTGAGATGAAGAAGGGGGAGACTGGACAGAGTGGTGGTGTTTCTGGTGGTTCTAGGTTTGCTGCGTTATATGAGGAGGGTGGAGATCAGGTTGTGGAGAGGGGAGCTATGAATCAGGAAGTGGCTGGTGTGGCTGATTTTTCGGGTGTGAATTCTCAAGGGGGACATGGGAAGAAAGGTGGGAGTGGATTTGTTAAAAGGGTGTTGGGAGAATCTTCAAAACAGAATAAGGTGGAGTTGAGGTCTGTGGAGGTGGTGGCTAATAAAGGGGAGTCCTATGGGGTTAATTCTGGTGTTATGAAGGGGAAGGAAAATGTGGTGAGTAATAGGAATGGGAGGCATGAAAATAGTAGGATGAATGTTGGTGCTGGGCTAAGGGATCCAGTTATTGGGAGTTCGGGTGGGCTGAACTTGAGAAGTGAGGGCAGTGGCAGTGGTAATGTGTTGAGAATGGGTCCAGTGGGCTCTCTGTTAGCTAGTGTTGGGAATCCTAGGCGCCAAGGGCAGCGGAAGCAAAAAT
>QANZ01007101.1:0-21854 GCA_003254925.1 Chamaecrista fasciculata
AACGCATAAGAGAAGACTTTTTGGGAGATTTTTGTCATTTTAACATACATTTACCGTTAAATCATAACAGAAAAAAACCTCAGGGGACCAAATTGCTAACGGAGCAAACCACGGGGTACCACAATGCAAAAAATTTTCTTTCAGGGTACCAAAGGGGAACCGCCCCTAACCACAGGGTACCAAATTGCAATTTACCCTAAAAAATTTTGAAAGGACTGAGCTGCTGTAGCTAAATTGACTATAATTGGTCATTATTCTGTAGATGAATTACTTATTTTGTCATACAATTTTTGGAGAAAATTTTGTTTGCTTCATTAATTGTTCTATTATTTATTTAATATCTTATTTTTCAATGTAATTTGCAGAGAGAAGAATTAGAACGAGATCCTACACTCTTTGAGTTATTTATTAGGTCTCATATATAGAAGGAAAGGAACAAATAAGTTTGTTGATCAAAGAGCAGCAGATCTAAATGTAAGTGCTTATAATACTTTTGTTATATGTTTTAGATATTATTTTTGGTCTATAAGAAGTTTTGTGAGATCATTTAGACAAGTGATGAAATCTTAATTGTTGAATTGTTTAAGTTATTTTAAATTGTTGTTTGTCACAGGAAGAGTACATGAGGATAAAGTTGGCAAGATCTTCTCAGGCTTCCACTCATGCTAGTGATGGAGGAGATATTGATGAAACTTCACTAGAAATAGACGAGACTGTCATATCGTTAGAAGTAGTTGGTGGCAAAACCAAGAAGGGACAAATTTTTGGAATTGGTTCAGTTGATGCAATTGCTTGCTCTGGTCAGGGCTCTTCTACATCTATGGATAGGTCTTGGATGCATCCCTTATTCAAGGAAGACTTAGATAAAAGAGAAAAAAAATTTCAGGGATGTTATAGGAGTTGTGGCTGATGAAAGAGAAAAAACTTTATTAGATTATAGAGTCAAGTTGAACAATTAGCTCGTCATGAAAAGCTTTTCAAAAATATATTGGCAAAAAAATCAAGTCAACACCATAACCATTAGAGCCAGAAGAGACAACGAAGATATAGGAGTCATCGTCGTGGTGGCAGCAGTGACAGTAGCCCCAGTCATAGTCCTAGCTGCACTCCAAGCTATAGTCCAATCAGATCTAGAGGCAATATGAGAGATTGATCTTCGTCATGCTTAGATTTTTAGATTTTGAGTTTTAAATTTATCTATTTTAGCTTTGATAACTACTTGACATTAGAGGTAGCATGAGATATTGATCTTTCTTATGCTTAGATCTTTTATGTTTTAGGTCTTGAATTTATTTATTTTAGTTTTAACCATATAACTACTTGACATTAAATGTTGATTACATTAGCATGTGACGTTTTATTAATTTGGAATTTTTGAATATGTTAATATTAATTTTATTGAATGTTTGAATATGTTAATATTAATTTGGAATTTTTAAATATATTAAAAAGAGAAAAACTATTGTTTGGTCTTTGAATTCAAACTTGTAACAGCCGAGGAAAATTTAAATTTATTTGAGGTGAATTATAATTCTAAGATTTGGAAAGGAAGAGCAATTATTTTTGGTAAGAAATTGTAAAGGAATGGTAAAGAATTTTGATGGAAATAAGTTGAGGAAATGTAATTTTATTAGTGGAAAGGACCAAAGTGCAAGTTGGATAAACTATTTTGGTTGTGAATGAAATTAATTTAATTTGAGTGAAAGGCTCAAGGGACCAAAAGGGAATTATGGAAGGACTTAATTATGAATTTAAGAAAAGTTGGAGTTTAATTAAGGGATTCTTTGGTGAGGAATTAGAAAGTTTAAGGGGAAGAAATGCAAATTTACCTAAAGTAATTAAAATTTGGTTTATATATATTAGGGATTAGATGAGAATCGACCAAGACATGAAATTGGGAGAGACGAAGAGAGCTAGGTCGGTGGGAGTGGAGAAGAAGGAGAAAAGTGAAGGGAAACTTGATTTTGCATCAAATTTGGGCTCAAATCAACAAGTTTGGAAGCTTTAAACATCCAAGGTAGGGTTATTTTACTCTCCTCCTCTTTACAACTTCATCTTCTTCACAATTTTGGTTCATGGAGCTTTCATGGCAACTTTTGAGGTGGTGGAAATTCTACTAGAATTTGATGTAGAATATGTTTAGTGGGTGATTTAGGATTGTTAGAGTCAATTAAAGATGAAAATTGAAAGGGTTTGTGGAATGGTTTTTGACAAAGAAAAGTGGCAAATATTAGGGTTTTTTTTTTATTGAATTTGTGGTGGAATTGATGTATATTTGTTGTTTTATGTGTTATAAATGATTCATGATGTCTAAAACTAAGTTTTGGATGAATTTTTGCTTTGGGAAGATTGAATTTTTTCCCAAAAACGCTGCTGCTCTATTTTCTGTTTTTCTGGTTTTGCGTTTTGGTCCAGACTGTTTTTCTGGTTTTGCGTTTTGGTCCAGACTGTTTTTCTGGTTTTGCATATTGGTCCATATTGTCGTTTTTGCTTGAAATATGGATGTTTGGGACTGTTTTAAAGGGAAAACCCTATGAAAAATGCTTTTGGAATGTGGAATAAACCTTTTCTTTTTTAGTAATTGGTTTTGAAACATGATTGAAATGTAGGAATTGGAATTATGTGAAATTGATGGAATTGTTGTTAGAATGTGAAAGGTAACCTTGTAAAGGAAAATTTTGTAATTTCGAGATTAATTAGTTTGAAACGAGATTTTTATAAAATGAATTGATATGGGATTGTTTGAGCCATTGACATTTGAGTGTGGTAATACTTGTGATAAAATGTGTTATGGATTGTTATAATAGTATATATGGTGTACTCTTATGAAATGGACTAAATGTGGCTATGGAATTGAAATTCCCTACTTGTGGATTTTGTCATGATACCTGATGGTGGAATCCCTCCCCTTTTATTCGCGATGAATATTGGGGTAACGGCTATGGTGGATTCCATAGTTGGCCTAAGGTGGATTCCTTAAGTGACAGGCTTGTTCGATTGTGCGCACACCGGGAGACGTTCCGGAAAAGCCTAGGTCGAGACGACCATTTACTTTGAGATCATGACATTGTTGATGATGTTAATTGTGAAATTTGATGAATTTGAGTGAGAAATTATTTGGTGGTAATGAAGTAAAGGATTATGTGATATTATTAATAATATTGTTATTAATATGCAAATTATGTTTCATAATTGTGACTAGTATTGGTATGTTTTGATGAAGTTCTAATGAAAGTTGTTTTGTGACTAAGTCAATTTGTAATAATAAAGTAAATAGATATGTTAAACTATCTTTGCTTAATGTTGCAGTTGATATTACTTAATTTTAATTTTGGATTAGCAAAATTGTCTAGAATGTGAATGTTGTTTGAGGATTGATGGTAAGAGAGAGTTTAGTAACTCTACTGAGAATTTTATTCTCACCCCATTCCATATTCTTCAGTCTCAGTTGTTGCAGGATCGAGCAGGAATAGAATCGGGTCAAGGAAGCAACCCGTCGCCTGAGGGTTTTCATCCTTCTACCTGATTTCTTTTAGTGTTGGTAGGTTTTTTTTTATCTTCTAGTATATATGTTTTGTTTGGACTGAATTGGGCCCTGCGAGGCTGTTTATGGGGCGGAGCCCTGTATTATTTTGTTTTTGAACCCATGTTTGGGTTATTGTATATTCTGTATATATTCAGGGTTGTATCCGGATGTTATGTAACCTCTAGTTAATATATGTATGTTTGATTTTCTAGAGGTGTTACAAAACCGATTCAGTTAATCAGTCCCTGAATAATTAAAATATACAATTTGGTCTTAGAAATATCGCAATTTTGATTTTTGTTACAATTGGGCCCATGAATTTGAATTTAGTCCCTAAATTTTTATTGATTGGTCCCTGAATTTTATACTGAATTTATACTTTTTGATTCTTAAATTTGATACAGAGACTAAATCATCGACGATTACGATATTTTAAGAGTCAAATCATATATTTTAATTATTCAAAGATTGATACGTTAAATTAGTATAAATTTAAAGGCAAAAAAATATATTTTCTCTAATAAAAATATATTAAATAATAAAATATATTTATTTATAATATAACAAATAACACGTGCAACGTACGTGAGTCATATATATATACTAGGGGCTTGTAATGTTTGAATTGATTTAAAGTTAAAGATTACATAAAATTTTTATATTGATAAATGAGTAAGTTTGGAACCAATTTGAAATTTCCTGATACATTTGGGACTAATTAAAAATTTTGACTTAATAAAAATGAACATGGGTGATTTTTTTTTTTACATAAGAATGAACGTGGGCCAATTTTCTATGAATGTGGGGCAATTTTATTTTTTTTATATATATATTTTATTAAGTATTATGTTTAAATTAATTTATGTTACACTATAGTTTTAAAGACCAACTACCAAACGGGGGTGGAGCCATATAATATAAGATATGCATGTAAATTCCTATATGAATCATAGGAAACTCTCTCTAATTTATTGTCTTGCAAAAAATTGAGCCTAAAAATTTCTCATGCGGACTTGGTCGGAACTTGATCTTTCTGTTAGGCAAAATGCACCAAGGAGATCCTAGAGGGGGGTGAATAGGATCTGAAAACTTTTTCGCAAACTGTTAAGGAGTTCCTTAATTTAAAATCGGTTCCTTACTAAAAGTTCACTTCCTTAACAAAACATATTATACAAAGTTAATTCCTTAAAGAAAAACTTCAGTTCCTTCACGAAATAGTTTAGTTCCTTAACACAGCGTTCAGTTCCTTCAGTGAACAGATGATTTCCTTAGAAACAGATCACTTCCACTAAAAACAGTTTGTTTTCTTAAAACAGTTTTGTCTCCTTAACAACACTTTTATCAAAACCTTTTCCAAAACTCAACTCAAGAATATAAAATGTGGAATAATAAAGAGTTAAGGGATAGAGAGATTGACACCACGATTTATAGTGGTTCACATAGAGTATAAGCCTTGATATGGAAGTCTCTCTATGCTACATTCACTCCCCAAGAAATTCCAAGGGAATTCGTATATTAATACTTTGTAGGCAACCGACCAATACAATGGAATCAATCTAAGATTAGGATCACCCCTAAAGTTTTACAATCTCCCTTTTATAGTCCCCAGAAATCTCACGAGTAGTCTCCAAGGTTCCCATACACTCCTCTTATCTTGCAACCACACACGACTCACCACTAGGGTTTCACAACAAACGAGGAAGGCAACCTACTGCCACTAAGGTTTCGATCGAATCAGACAATATAGATGAAGTAGATGGTGTCTCTCACAAAGAGATAGGTTTTCTCACAAAGAGTAGGTTCACACTAAGTGATTCTTTCCACAAAGGATTTTCCCACTAAGGGTTACAACACATGTAATAGCACTAAGCTCTCTGAATTCTTGTAATATCAGCTTGAATATCTCAGAATTAGTAGTCTTCAACGTTTGAAGGCTTTCTCTTTATATAGTCATCGTTGAGGTTGAGCTCCACAAGGAAATAATTTGAATTCTTTGATTTCCAAATGCTCCAACGGCTAGGTCATCAAGAATTATCAATTTTCTTCAATGCTCATATAGCTCCAACGTCCACAATTCATAAATGTTATTCTTGCTGTCCACTCAATTCAAATTTTCGTTTTGGCTCCATCATGATTCAGCATTAAACTGATCAGGATCTGGCAATCAAGATATGAAATGTTTCCATATATAGATCCTCGCAATAAACACAAAGTAAAAGTTAGGAAATTAATTATAATCAAAGATATTACGTGATCAACACTTAATCAAGTCATATCACAAGTTTCCTAATCAAGAGCGCATGATATAGTGACAAAGATCTTCATTTAAGACTTACGCAATTTGTCTAGATTTTGTTTCCTTTTTCATGAAGATATGATTATGATCTTGCTTCAATAATGATCAAATCGTGTTAAATCAATTAGCATCAATCATAATTCATCATATTAATAATTAATACGAATATATGACTTTCCAGAACATCAAAAATATTTATTACAAAATTTTTGTGAATTATCAAAATAAAATCAGCAATAAAGGATATGCAATCAGATTCTCGTGGATCCTTAAGGAAATGAAATATAAAGGAGTTCCTTGATTTCCCAACAATCTCCCCCTTTTTGATAATGACAAAAATTTTGTCAAGTTTGAAACATACACATGATTCAGACCATATTTAACAACATACATGATTCAAACCATATTTAATAACTAACATGGTTAAGACCATATTTAACAACCAAAACAGAGCAACTATTGTTCACAAACAAATTGAAAACCAGAGCATCAAGGATATGCATTTAAGT
Source organism: Chamaecrista fasciculata (assembly GCA_003254925.1). Classification (NCBI taxonomy): domain Eukaryota; kingdom Viridiplantae; phylum Streptophyta; class Magnoliopsida; order Fabales; family Fabaceae; genus Chamaecrista; species Chamaecrista fasciculata. The sequence goes on from QANZ01007101.1 coordinate 6,332, forward strand.
TTAAAGAATCAGATTATCATAGGATATTATCAGTCAGGATATGAATCAGATTCTATATGGATATGCTCTAAGGATATGAACAGTTATAAGATATGAACATCTATAGGGATTCCTCCCCCTATCTCATTCAGGATATGCTCCTCCTATCTTAATCAAGATTTGCATGAATTAAATTAGATAAAGGATATGAAGCATTACCTCTTTGTCGAAGTACAACAAAAAATCAAACCATATAAGCTCTTAAATTGTACTCAAACTTGCACATCTTCTCCCCTAAATAATGTGTGAACTTCCATTAAGCTCTTAAATTGTACTCAAACTTGCACATCTTCTCCCCTAAATAATGTCTGAACTTCCATTCAAACTAGCATATTTTCTCCACCTAAATACTATTCAAATGTGCATCCAAACTTGCACACTTGTTTCTCCCCCTTTTGACAGGATCAAAAAGGTGGGTTCCTGCATAAAAACTCAGTGCAATACAAACATACATACATACAGGATATGAAAATATAAAGCTAAAACATCCATAGTCCAAATACTTCATCCATAAAGCAAATAAAGTTTAGCTTAGGAGCTCCAAATCATCCAAAAACAGTTAAATACTTAATCCTTACAGTCATCCAAAAAAACTTAATCAAAAATTCCAAAAACTAAAATAAAATGCATGAAAGATGGAAAGATGAAACGCATGAGGATTTGTGGTTTATGGCTCAGAGGATTGATAATGGCAAAGGGAAAGGTCAGATGGTGATGGAGGTGGTGTATGATAAGGTGTAGGAGGTGATCTTTCACTGGTTGAAGGATTGTTAACATTGATGATAGTAATAGGGCTCTTCAGGAGCTGCAGCACTTGTTGTCCAAGTCCCATGAATTCCTTGGCACATTCTGCATCTTCAACATCCTTCTTCTTCCTGTACCCAGCAACATCCTTCCCTTCCTGAACAAATGCACTCAGCAGCTTGTTGGTCTCAATCATCCTTTCATTCAAGGCTTTGATCTTTAGGGTCAAATCCACCAACACCTTGACTGCAGAGGGAAGTAGCGAATCTTGGCAGTATTGCAGCAAATCACGAAGCAGCACCTCCTGTTCAGGTGTAATCCTTCCACTGGATCCTTCAAAGATCCTGTCCATTGGTAGTAGTTCCTGTTCCTTCTCCTCAGCTGATTCCTTCTCCTTTTTCTTGTCCTTGTCCTTGCTTGCACCAGAGGTTCCAACACCAACATTCATTGAAATCTTCACTATTTCATTTGTGTCGACCTCATCCTTATCAGCAGATGATGTGTGAGAGTAGCTTGGTTTGAGAAGACTAGAAGACTCTTCATTTTCTAGTTTCTTTTCAGGAAGTTCCTCATCAAACGTAGGCTTAGGCATATCATCCATGTCCATAGGATCCTCCTCTAAGGAATCAGCATGTTCACATTCCAAATCAATATGGACCGACTCCTTTGTTCCTTCCTTCGGCGCTTCTTGAGCAAGCCTACTTGATCTCTGTGAAGGAGATGCTCCTCTCTTCGCTTTGCCTTTTCCCTTGGAACTGGACTGTCGCCTTTTCTGCTTCTTGGATGGCGGTTCCTCATCAGATTCTTCTTCTTTCTCAACAGGATCTGGATATTTCTTTGATTTCAGATGGCTTAACATATTGGAACCATACGATCCTTGAGCTGTTAGTTTGTCAAAGGGTATTCCTTTAAGATCAACTTCCATATGTTGGGCTATTTTGGTGATAATCATCCCAAAAGGCATCTCACTAAACTCACTGTTCATGAAGGCTTTTAGATGAGACATGATAATGAAGGGAACATCAAGAGTAAGACCAGTACGAATGCACCACATATAAAAGATTTCGCGAGTATTGGCGGGGTTAGTTTTGTGAGTTTTGGGTACCAAGAGTTGAGACACGGCATGATGAAGAAGTCGAGTATCCTCATCCAGTAAATTTAGCGCAAAGCTCTCATTTCCTCCTCCTCTTGTCAACATCTTGATCGCTCGGGTCTTCGCGTATCCTTCATATTTGAAATCTCCAACATACTCATAAAGTCTAACCTTGTTCTCTTCTTTCTCCTTTAATCCCAGGAATTTCGCCAAAATCCTTTCAGAAATTTTCGATCTTGCTCCTCAAAGAAAGATTTCACCTTCAATTCCTTTTTCCGTTTCCTTGAGGTTCAGATGCGTATAAAATTCTTTCATCAGCGAGGGATAGATAACCTCATTCAGATCGATCAAACACCCTAGTCCAGCACCTCTCATCAGATCGAAAGTGCGTAGCCGAGAGTTTTTGAAGAATGCGTGATCAACATTCCTTGGAGTGACTGCTTTCTTGTCAGTGAACAAGGCATATCGTGCCTTAGCATCCTCGTTGTCAAAAGGTCATGTTCTGTAGGCTTCCTTAGAATATTTGGCAGTAGAGGATTTTGAAGGATTGGAGGCCATTGAAGAAAGATTGAAGCTTTTTGGGTTTTCTCGGTATCGGTTAGGGTTTGTGAGAGAGAGAGAGAGAATGCAAATGCAATGAGAGAGAGAGAGAGAGAGAGAGAGAGAGAGAGAGAGAGAGAGAGCGGTTTGAAGAAATTTTCGCAAAGAAGATTTAAATATGAAATTTGAAAGATGCGATTTGAAATTTGAATAAGGAAAGATTTTAAGAGGGAATGAATGATAAGACGAGATGATGAAGAAGCGCTAAAAATGAAGCGGTTAATGTGTTATGTGTGATCGTGGGAGAGAGAAGAAGATGCAACGTGATTATGCAGAGATTTGAAATTCAAATTGATTTAATTAGATTTTGTAAATAAAGTCTGATTTTCTCAATAAATGCAGATTTTTCCAAATCATTTTTCACACGGAATTTTCCTAAACTAACATTTAATCACCGCACAAAATTAATTTCACCACACAATCAACCAATCAAATATTTATAAAAACACATACACATAATTAAAACACAAACAATCAAAATATTCACACAATCAATCAAAAAATCACGAATTTAAATGCTAACTTACAGTACAAGGAACTGCTCATGGTTCCTTAATCATCTCAATACTCTTCCCATCTTGGCATAGCTTTCAATTGGCAAAGATTTGACCAAGATATCAGGCAACATCTTGCTTCCCAAATTTATTCTGAGAGTCCATTTAGTTCTTATCTCAGATTGATCTTTAGGTTGAGGAACTAGAGACCAAACTTGATCTCTTTCAAACTGATTCAGTTCCTCTTGCATAGCAAGGATCCAGGAGTCATCCATTAAGGCATCGTCAACAACTTTTGGCTCAATCTGTGAAACAAATGCCATATTATTCATGCTTTTGATTGCGGATCTTGTTTTGACTCCTTCATAGATATCTCCAATAAGGAATTGCTGTGGATAATTCTTAGATCCTCTCCACTCTCGTGGAAGCTTCCTTATTTCTAATTCATCTCCTTGATTTCTTGAAGTAGAGGCGTTTCCTGCATCAAGGTTAGTAGATAAAGGAATTGATTTATTTAAAATTGTTACCTCGTCCGATTCCTGTTCCTTTGCTTCCTTGTCAGAGATTTTATTTTCTTCTGATTCCTTAGCAAGGATTCTTTCTTTTTGTGGTTCCTCACCATCACTAAGATAGTCATCTCCTTGTATCTTACCAAAACTTGACTCATCAAAGACTACATGCATTGATTCCTCTATGGTCATGTTCTTCTTGTTGTAGACTCGGTAGGCTTTGCTTGTAGTAGAGTATCCCACAAAGATACCATCGTGTGTCTTAGCATCAAGCTTGCCTAGCTATGTCCTCCTTGTTGTTGATGAGGATGTAACATTTGCATCCAAATGCATGAAAGTAGCTTATGTTCGGTTTCCTTCCCATCCAAAGCTCATAAGGAGTCTTGTTCAGCACCGGTCTAATGAGGCATCGATTAAGAACATATGTGGCTGTGTTCACGGCTTCAGCCCAAAGATACTTTGACAAGTTGTTTTCACATAACATTGTTCTAGCCATTTCAATGAGTGTCCTATTCTTCCTTTCTACAACACCATTTTGTTGAGGAGTCCTTGGAGCAGAAAAGTTATGAGATATACCATGCTCCTCACAAAATTCAGCAAATTTAGAGTTCTCAAACTCCTTTCCATGATCACTCCTTATGCTCGTTATCAAGTATCCTTTCTCATTGTGAACTTTTAAGCAAAAGGATCTGAAAGACTTAAAGCAATCACTTTTGTTAGCTAAATAGTAAACCCATGTGTACGTTGAGTAGTCATCAACAAGCACGAAGCCATAAGATTTTCCACCAATGCTTTCTGTCCTCATTGGTCCAAAGAGATCCATATGAATGAGCTGCAAAGGACGTGTGGTAGAGATGTGTTCCTTTGGCTTAAAGGAGTTCCTTGTTTGCTTTCCTTATTGGCATGCATCACACACATGAACCTTCTCATACTTCAGCTTTGGTAGACCATTAACTAATCCTTCTCTGGATAGTTTAGCAATCTTCCCCATGCTTGCATGTCCCAATCTCCTATGCCATAACCATGTTTGATCCGTAGTGGAGGCAAGACAGTGATGTGAAGTCAGTTTCACTTCCTGGGTAGTTAGGGTGTAGACATTATCTTTTCTGCTTCCTTGAAGCCAAATCCTGTCACTTCCTTTTTCATAGATTGTGCACACAGCAGTATCAAACACAACTTCGTGTCCTTTGTCACATAATTGGCTAATGCTCAACAAATTATGCTTTAGTCCATCAACCAAATAAACATCATCAATAGACAAATTAGGGGTAAGGGAAATTTTACCAATACCAACAATTTTCCCTTTCTGGTAGTCTCCAAAGGTCACATGTCCCAAATCCTCTTCTGAATAGGATATGAATTTGTTGTTGTCTCCTATCATGTGCCTTGAGCATCCTGAATCCAGAAACCACTTATCTTTCCGTGTTCTGGCCTTCAGGCAAACCTACATGAAATAAGGAAACACTTCAGGTACCCAAACCTCCTTGGGTCCTTTCACTGTTAGTTCCTTTCAAGAATCCTTTAGGAACCCAAATCTGTTTAGTTACAAGGAAAGATTCCTTATTTTGTTTCTAGTTCCTTGATTTCCACAATCATAAGACAAGTGGCCTTTCTTTCTACATTTGTAACAGGTTTTGTTTACAAACTATCTAGACTCCTGTTTGCTTCCTATAGGAACTGAACGTACAGAGGATTCCACTTCCTCACATATGGTTCCTTCCTTTACGAAAGGTTTTACAGCTTTCTTTTCCTTGTCATCCGGATCATCATAGAATCCACTATGGCCAATACCTGCCTTTTTGTTAAAACACCTTTGGGATCCAAGCATGACATCGAGTTTCTTTTTGCTTCCTACAAACCTTTCCATATCCTTTCTCAGGATGGAATTCTGTTTCCTAAGGTACTGAATTTCTGCATTCATCTCCTTTACTTCTTGGCTTTTTCCTTCATTCAATATAGCCTTTTCTCTCTGATTTTTACACTCCTTCTCAAGACTCTTATTTTTCTCTTCTACTTCATTCATCTCCTTTCTTAATTTTTCACACTCTTCATCTTTTTCTTTTGTCACTTCCTTGCACTTTTCAACTTGCTGTTTTCTCAAAATTTCACACTCTTCTTTTAATCTCTCATTTTCTTTTTTAAGCATTTGATTTTTCAACATCAACTCTTCATTGTCTTTTCTCTCCTTTTTCAACAATTCTCCTTCTTTATGAAGAATGACTAAAGCAATTTATATGATTCAGAGAGTCGATTCTAGACTTCTTTAACTCTGTGGTTCCTTCATGTGTCACTTGAAGTTTGTCCCACATTTGCTTGGCCTTTTCACATCTAGAGAGCTTTTTGAATTCATTTGCACTCACAGAACAATATATTATGTTAATAGCTTTACTATTGAGTGCATACCTGTTATTTTCAGCCTCACTCCATTCATCCATGGGTTTGTCAATTGTTTGTCCATTCTCCTGCATGGTAATCCTTATAGTACCTTGTTGTATAACTCGCCATATTTGAGGATTGATGGACTCAGCAAATATCTTTAAGCGATTCTTGTAATATGTGTAATTCTTCCCATTGAAGTATGGAGGCTTGTGCAAGGAGGCAGAGCTGGAGTTGTCAGTGTTGTCCTGCATTTTGACAAAGATCTTTTCTCTAGGTTGTTACACCTATATAATCATGAGAGCTGCTCTGATACCACTTATTAGGCAAATTTCGTCCCTAATCTTTCACATTTTAGTTAATTTTATCTTTTGCTCTTCCTTTAGCCAAATATTAAAGACAAAATCTATGTGGCTAACGATATATAATGTAAAATTAATAGAAAAAGGAACTCAAATCCTAACTTAGATTCAAAAACAAGATGCAGTCTGTCGTTAATTTATTAAAAGAAGTTAGTCAAAGGACAAAATTGACAAAAATGTGAAAGATCGGAGACGAAATTGACAGTTGATGTAAAGTTTGGTGACGAAATTGACAGCAAAAAAAGATTGGGGATGAAATTGACAGTTGGTCTAAAGTTTGGGGACGAAGTTGGCAGAAAAAAAGTTTGGGGACGAAATTGACTGTTGGTGTAAAATTTAGGGACGAAATTAGTACTTTTGCCTTTATTAATAGATCTCCCCCTTTCATGGAAAAAAGAAACAAAAATAATAATAAAATGAGGACAAAAGAGAAAAAAAATAAAACGAATGCCTAACTAACTCATAATAAATTAATGAGCATCTAGCACATGTGACTTAATACAGCTAATACTCCACGTGGTCAACAATAGATCATTAGCAATGATAAAACTTAAAAGAATCATAATATAAGCATCACCATTTAATTTTATTATATTGCAAATGTTACATTAATTTATTAAACCACGTAACACGTCATTCTTTGCAGATCTTGTGTCTGTATTAAAAAAAGAAAACAATATCTCTAATAAATCTTTTTTTTTTTGAGCATAATATCTCTAATGTATCGTCTTACATGTTACTTGATTCTAAAAAGTGATTTTTGGATGTAAACAGCGTGGCAATCTTTGTTTTATTTGTTTTGCATATGAAGCATGAATACAAAAAGAAAATAAGATAATTAATGAAAGGTCAAAATCTCATATTAGTCCCTAAAGTTATACTGAATTCTATTTCAATCTTTAAAATTGTACTTTCCATATTTTTTGATCTTTGGAGGTTTCCACGTGTTCTATTTTAGTCCTTAAGCAAATTCTATCCAAATTCCATTGTATAATATAACATGGACAGTTAAAATATTCAACCTTTTTCTTTGCCAAATCAATTTTAATGACATCCATGAAAGAAAGAAACTGTCAAGTTAAAATGTTTAAGTCTTATTTAATAGTGAAATTGAAAGAAATTTGCCCAGTGATCAACGATAGAATAAGTAAAAAAAACTTTAAACAACAAAGCGAAACGAAAATAAAAACTTGAAAGACTAGAGTGGAACTCACCCTATACAATTTAGGGACCAATATGAAGTATTGACCTCAATTAGAAGAAAATAAGAAAAGGGCAACGTGGGTATACAAAATAATAAACCCACCAAATTTGAATGAATGTGAAAAGCTAGGTTGTGTCATGTGTACGTGTATTGTTCTGTTTGTCCACACTATTGTCAGCTTTCAGCTTTCAGGGTTTGGTGGGTGGCTAATTGGCTATAAATACAGAAGTTGAATGGCATGTGAGGACGCACAATATATACTAAGAATCAATAATATATACTAAGAACTTGGTGGGAATAATGATGAAGAATATGATGATAGGATACTTCATAGCTCTTATTGCTATTATCTCATCATCTTCAATTTCATTGATAGAAGCTCAGAAAGTAACACCAAGCATTATTGATGTTACATATCTCAATCGATCCTCTTTCCCTCCTGGCTTCATTTTTGGAACTGCTTCTGCCTCCTACCAGGTACTATATATATATATATATATATATAGTAAATTAAACATATCAATTCTTGAAAAATTAAAATATATGATTTAGTTTTTAAAAGATTCAAACAGTATACTGTTTGAGTCTTTTAAGGACTAATGAGTATATTGTTTAGATCTTTCAAGGACTAAATTACTATATATTTCAATCTTTCAAAAACCAAGTTATGCACTCAATAATTACATGTATATATGTATTTGTATATAATATGTATTAATGTTGACTATATATTTATACATTTACAGTACGAGGGTGCATTTAGGGAAGATGGCAGAGGACCCAGTATATGGGATTACTATACCCACAAATACCCTGGTATATATTCTGCCCTAGCCATTAATAATAAAAGAGAATCTCAAAACTTATAGCAAATATATAAGAAACTTTACTTAAGTTTATTGTTTTTACTTCACCTACAAATACCCTAGTATATATTCTCTTTTTTCGTTACCACATGAAGATCACATGCATGATCAAAAATACGAAATCTAACCTCCTAAACTCAGATTTCATGATTCAATCTAAAACAAAAAAAACACAAAATTCTTTGTCTTCAACTATATACTGAATTGTGATTTTTGGAGGTTGAATCGTGAAATTCGAGTTTAGGATGACAAATTTCGTGTTTTTGACCATACACATGATGATCACCTACATGTGTTTTTCTCTGTCAAGAGGTAACATGAAACAGTTGAGTACCAAATGTTACTTTGAAAAGAACCGGGTACTAAAGTGGAATCAATCCATATCTCATCAAGATACTAAAGTACAATTTTCCTTATTTTTTATCTTTAATAATAACTGCTCATTAAAAAAATTCTTTTGATTATAATATCTTTAATCATAACTGGTAATATAAAAAGTTTACCATATGCCTTCATATTTTTTCAGTAACCTTGTAACAAAAATAGATTAATAATTAACTTTATATAATTTTTTTTGGGTGATATTAACTTTGTATAATTAGTTTTGTCTTTGATTAAAATCCTTTTAGACAAAAAGAATATATCATAATTATATTTTTTTTTTATCTTTTTTCTTTTCATTGGTTTGCAGAAAGAATAGCAGATCGGAGCAATGGAGATGTAGCCAATGACCATTATCATCGCTACAAGGTAATAATTATTAGGGTTCAATAATTTATTACATATATTAATTAATCAAAATTTAATGATCACAAAAGGGTCTCTGTTAATTACAAGTTGCTTTAACTACGAAACTAACAATTTAATTTCTCTTTGTGAATCAAATAAATCAATATGATAATTATTACATATATTACAGGAAGACGTAGGGATAATGAAGAATATGAATTTGGATGCCTACAGATTCTCCATCTCTTGGTCTAGAATACTTCCAAGTAATTATACTTTAGTTTCTCTTTGTGAATCAAATAAATCAATAATGATTATAAATATTTTGATTTTTTCCTAAGTAATAAACTGTATATATGTGCACAGAGGGAAGGCTAAGTGGAGGCAAAAATCCAAAAGGAATCGAATTTTACAACAAACTTATCAATGAGACATTGGCTAATGGTAAAAGCTATACATTGCAAAATACCAACCTTTAATTTATATATATAATTATTGAACTAGAATTTCTGGTATAAAATTGATTTTAACAAACTAACTAACAAAAATAATATTTGATGGTGGCATGATAATTGCAGGTTTGACACCATTTGTGACTCTCTTTCACTGGGATCTTCCACTAACCCTAGAAAAGGAATATGGTGGCTTCCTAAACTCTAGCATTGTGTAAGTAAAGCATAATTATATTTCTTTCATATAACTAAAATTTTAATTTGATCTTCACACACGAGTTCTAATTTCCTTAATTGAGTTTTTATCAAACATCTTTGATTTAAGTTAATTGTAAGTTTGTAATATATCATTAATTTTGTTAAAAAAGATTAAGGGAAAGATCACAAAGTAGTAACATACAAATTTATTTGATATAACAAATTGAGGTAATGTATAATAGAAATCAAATAGAAAAAGAAAAACTAATTTTCTAGAGACCAAAATAGAAATGTGAATTTAAATCAATCAATTGACAGGAAGGATTACGAGGACTACGTGAGAGTTTGCTTCGATGAATTTGGAGATAGGGTGAAGCATTGGATAACGTTAAATGAGCCATGGTCATACTGTAATGGTGGTTATGCAACGGGACAATTTGCTCCAGGCCATTGCTCAGCTTGGCTCAATCAAAATTGCACTGGTGGTGATTCTGGCACCGAACCATATATAGTGGCTCACAATCTTCTTCTTGCTCATGCTGCAGCTGTTCAAATTTATAGAACCGAATTTCAGGTTCAATTTTCAATGAAAAATTATGCTAAAAGTTCTAATTTTTCATCATTAGATTGAGCTTAATTCGAAATATGTTATATTCATTTCAAAATAAATATATAAATTTCAAGATAATTCAAATATTAAATTTTATTATTGAAAAGTTAAATACTATTACTAATTTTATAATATGTTGTTGTGAGGGCTAATAATACTTAATTAGTTAATTTATTATTTGATAAATTAATCAAATCATCCTTTGCCTTGCGCTAGCTAGCTAATTGTTGTTGCTAATTTTTTTTATATTTTTGGCTGAAGTTACCAAAGTTAAATTTACATTTGAATTACAATATGTTTATTTATTTATATTTTTTTAATGAATGTGTAGGCATCCCAAAAAGGTGTGATAGGCCCAACGTTGGTGTCTCACTGGTATCTCCCATTGTCAAACTCCACAGCTGATGTAGATGCTGCCAAGCGAGCTGTTGATTTTATGCTTGGATGGTTAGTATTATTTGTTCGAGTAAATTTATATAATTTTTTTTTATATCTTCATCAAAAGTATTTTTAAAATAAATAAATAAATTAGATATAGTTAAGATTTTGTATGATTAATCAAAATGAAAAGGGAATATATTAAAATAATTTTTTAATACTTCCAATAATAAAAGAAGAATATAAAAAAGTTTGTAATTGCAATAATAACATAAATTTGTGTTAATTTATGTTAGAGATAAAAGCCTCTTATAAGAGGAAAAATAAACTGAAAGATATAGAATATGAGAGGAATAAATTAAATACACTTCTCTCAAGTGAGGAATCAATTAATATTCAAGTCTTATTTTATGGAAAGAATCCATCCAAAAAAGTCCATCGCTTGTTTACTATGCTTCTTCACACAAGGTCAAGAGACTTTTTTTTTCTTGATAAACGAAAAGAGAACCTTTATTTTTATTTTTTTTTGGTTAAGATGAATCTTTAGTTCATGACAAAAAGTGGCACAAGGCTATACATCAAGGAGACTAAGTAAGGCATAAATCTAACAAAGTAAACATAGCCCTACGCTCCTCAGAACATACTAGGATATCACAGGAGAAGAAAAGAAATCCTAGGCAAAACACTACATACAATAGATCTACACATTTTTACAGATAAAGAAAAAAAATAAGAAGATAAAGAAATTTGAGTAAAGTAAATTTGAGTAAAGTATAAGGATAAAATGGTTAAATTTTCAATATATATATATACATATATACACACAATTTTCTTCTTTTTTTAAAATTCTACTAGATTGATAGATGGTGTATTTTGTAGGTTNATTTTCAATATATATATATATACATATATACACACAATTTTCTTATATTTTTAAAATTCTACTAGATTGATAGATGGTGTATTTTGTAGGTTCCTTGATCCCATAACTAATGGAGACTATCCAAAAAGCATGAGGGAACTTGTGGGAAGCAGATTACCAAATTTTACAAAAGAAGAATCTAATCTTGTTAAAGGCTCCTTTGATTTTCTTGGGCTTAATTATTACACTGCTAATTATGCCTCAAATGCCCCCAACTTGAGTGTTCCTTCACCCACCTACCAAACAGACGCTCATGTCAATTTTACAAGTAAATATACTATTTCCAATTTATTTATTAATTAATTACTATATAAATAATAGTTTTAGGCTTAAGATAGTTATGTGTGTTCATTTACTTTAATTCTTTTTCTTATTTGACAGCTGAGCGTAATGGAGTACCTATAGGACCAAGGGTATGTATGTAATTGAATCTACTTAAGTCAGTCATTCATTCATTCTCTATTCAATGATTGATACTTTTTTATTTTTTGTGTGACACATTTTATTTAAATTCAAATATATTAGTCACACCTAATCTCATGTACCAAAAAATTTATGCATTTTGGAAAGTAACAAATATTTTCTATTTTGTGCAACAAGAATTTTATCAAGAATCATTCAAAAAAGAAATAATATATAGATATTTATTTTCATGATAATTATTAAATATAATAATAACTAATTAGATCAATATCAACAACAACAATAATAAACAAATGAAAATAAAATACTTTCTTTAGTTAAAACTCAAAAGCTTAAGAAAATAAGTTTTTTGTTCTAAATAAAAAAAGTTAACAGTTTTATGTCACTTTTAAAAATTCATAGAGCTTTTGATATATCTGTTAAATATGTTTCTTTTGTGCATAAAAACCTTATTTATTAAAATTTGTAATATTTGTGCTTATTAGATATGTATATTTATGTTTATGCAGGCTGCTTCTAATTGGTTGTACTTTTATCCAAAAGGAATTAGAGATTTGTTGCTCTATGTGAAGACAAAGTATAATAATCCTTGGATCTACATCACTGAAAATGGTATAAATTACACACATACATATTTTATATATATATATATGTCAATTATTAATCCTCTTCATTTTTTTTGAATGTCTAAATCAATGAACGTGTCTTCAAAACCTGCGAGTAATTATTTCTTATGCATATCTATCTATAGGTATGGATGAGCACAATGATCCTACATTAACACTTGAAGAAGCTCTTTTGGATACTTTTAGAATTGATTACTATTATCGCCATCTTTATTATCTTCGATCTGCCATCAAGTAAGTATCTCCCTATTATAGTTTTAGATTTTTAATTAATTAAAATACAAAAATTTGATTTAATGCTCAATACTTCATACATTATTTTTGACTATGTGTATAATTTGGTGTTTAATTAATTACTAGGGATGGTGCAAATGTGACTGGATATTTTGCATGGTCATTGTTGGACAACTTTGAATGGGCTAGTGGCTATACAGTGCGCTTTGGAATCAACTTTGTGGATTATAACAACGACAACAAAAGATATCCGAAACTCTCTGCTGGATGGTTCAAGCATTTCCTTAAAAAACCTTAAGCATTTTAAACATACATATGTATGAGATGATTCTTAATAAGTAATGTTATGTATTAATTTGCCAATCGTGTTTAAACTTTTCAGTGTAATAATTAATTTGAATGCAATTTCATTCTTTGTTTGACCGCCAATTCTCTTTTTTTTTCTTCTACTATTAAGAGATATATTACCACATTAATGGGAGTAATTGGTATTGGTGAAAATAGAAATATATAGGTTTGCATTTTGTTAGCAGCATTTGTACAGGTGTCCTGCTCATTACAGCTGGCACCTTTCATCACATGGCAGTATAGTACTTAATTTATTTGTTTAAATTAAAGAAAAAATATTTTTCACTTACATTATCCTACAATTTAGTTATTTAATTAATGGAATTATCTTTACGAAATGCAATTATTTTCTAATTTTATGAGTATGAAGTTTTGAAATAAAACATTAATATAACTTTGTTTCAATTTTGTATATGATGTAATTTTATATATTTTACTTTTTAGATATATATATATATATTCTTAAATTTTACCATATTATAATTAGTGTCTGGGAATGATAATATTTTAGAATAGTTAAAGTATTTGTCCATATTCATTCGATAAAATTATTTGATATTTATTTGTTTGAAAAAGTTATTCAATATTTATCGGATACTAAATATTTGATTCACAATCAACTTCCTTTCGTAGTACCGGTTCTCCAATAGATTGACCTGCAATAATACCTATAGCTTCTCCCAGTTCCACCACGTTGCCATGAGTAGGACTCCGGCCATAACACAATTGACAGATCCAAGATGTACTCCAATTAGAATTGCCTCCCACGATCTATAATTGTCTCAAAAGGTCCAATATACATACATTATTGGAGCTTTTGAATAACAGTCAAGAAGACCTTATGAAAATGGAACATTTTCAAACGTATATTGAACATTTTAGAAATAGAAAAGCATTTTGCATGAAATTGAAATCTATTGGATTTTTTTTTCTTTTTTTAAAAAAAGATGAAAATGTGGGTTTTGAATCTTTAGCACAAATCCAATAGATGTAGAAGGATCTGTTTGGGAAGTAAGAAGCCCCCTTGACATCTTTTCATCTGCAACGAATTCACGATGGGAAAACATAGAGACAAAAAGGTTGATCTTTGAATAGAAAAAAGAGTGGATTCGCAGGGTCCCAAATGAATTGGCTTATTCGAAAAAAGCCTTGTTCTTTGGAAGATTTATCTCGTGTCTGGTACTGCATGGTTTCACTCTACAAGAACTCCGAATCATTCTCTAGAACGGAAAATAAAAATTAAATATTTTTAAAATATTACACAAACACAAATATTACTATCAAATATCTTACTATCCTAAATGAACAAATAGAGTATTTGGTATCTAATAAATTATTACTTATTATATATGAAATAGAATAAACAAATACAAATGAAGATATTCATCAAATTTTATGATACCCTACTCATTCTCATCTATATCTATATTAGCGTGGAAGCCTTCACTCAAGGTTTTTTTAATTTTTTTTATTAAAATCATTAGGTGACACAATGCACTTGATGATTTGACAATTTTTTGTGGGACATGCACTACAAAAATGCCTTATAATTAGTGGCCCTCATCTCCCGGCGGTTTTAAAGAACCGCCAGAAAATAACAATGTTTCAGCGGTTCTAGAAAACCGCCGAAACTTGTTCAGTGGCAAAATCACCAAAACCCTTTGCATCTCCTCTGAAAACACGATTTCGTTTCCCTCCTTCCCAAAACTCAATTCCCTCCATCTGAAAACACAATTCCCTCCATCTAAATCCCTAAACCCCTCTCGTCGATTCTCCTCTGAAAACACGATTTCGATTCCCTCCTTCCTTCAACCATTGCTCGCTGGTTTCTCGTCGCTCGCTTGCTCGTTGGTTTCTCGTTGCGCTGCTCAATCGGACCTTGCTCGTCGCGCTGCTCAATCCGACCTTGCTCGTCGCGCTACTCAATCCCTCTTTTCAATCCTTCTTTCTCTGTTCAACCTTGCTCTGGTTTCTGTTCACTCCGCTCGTGATTCTTCCCCAAATTTCGTCCGCCCCAAACCCTAAATATTTGTTCATCGCTCGCTGCCCTTACCACCATTTCTCAGTTCGCCGTCGATTCTGTAAGTGTCGATTCTTTAAGTGTTCGTTTGTGCTAAATATTCATTTGTTCATCGATTATGTTCATTGATTGTGTATGTTTTCATTTGTTCATAAAT
The DNA here is from genome assembly GCA_003254925.1 of Chamaecrista fasciculata. Lineage (NCBI taxonomy): Eukaryota > Viridiplantae > Streptophyta > Magnoliopsida > Fabales > Fabaceae > Chamaecrista > Chamaecrista fasciculata. The sequence continues at coordinate 21,716 of QANZ01007101.1, forward strand.
ACCTTTTCTTTGTTTTATTTTTTGTATTTGGAAATGATATAATTTTCTGGTCATGATTGTGTCACTCGCTGTTCTTTGTTCATCTATTTTTTGCAGTTTGTGCTTAGCGATTTTTCAGTTTATTTGTGAGGTTAGGTAG
>QANZ01007106.1:7094-39067 GCA_003254925.1 Chamaecrista fasciculata
AATCACAAAAGATTCTGATACATACCCAAATAAATCTCAACTGCTTTTCATGATCCTCACAAAAATAATTAATTAATTAAATTAATTAATCCTCTCAATAATAATAATAAAATATTATTATTTGGATCAAATCTGATTGGGTCCAATCCACCAAGGGTGGACCCATATCCCAACAGTATTAATTTTTTAAAATCAATTAAAAAATATTAAGGCAGTGTAGAAAAGGTCGAATCTTTGAATTGGTATACTTCTGAATTTATTTTGATTCTAAATGTTTGAAAAGTTTTATATTTGTTTTAAATGTTTTCATAACTACTCATTTTGGTCCCAAACTACTAAGTTCAAATGCGATGAGTATAAAATCACAAGTTATTTTTTTCGAATACTATCTTTATTCAATTGTTACTGGTAATAAACAAGGTAAAATTGAATCATGAAAAGAGCGACGACCCATTTTTGAGACTTGATTTGACCTCGTTTGCTAATTACTCTAACTGAATAGAGAAAGTACTCGTTAAAAGCAATCTGTAGCTCTAGACTTGTCGCATTTGAATTTGAAACGAGACAAATATTACCACATTCAATAATTTAAGACCAAAATTGAAGAAAAATTATATGCAGTTTTTTATGTATTTACTATTAAGTTTTCTAATGAAAATATGACACGTGAGAAATTTGTTTTGTATAATCAATCATAGTAGATAGAATATTAAAAATAACTTTTTGTGCAAGTGTAACTAATTATTGAAAAGAAAGGATGTAATTAAAGTTTGTGATTAAAGAAATCTTATAGCAAACAAAAACATATATATAACTTTATATGTTTTTTTTTTTCAATGGACAACTATAAAAATATTTAAAATTAATATAAGTTTTAAACATTTAGGACCAAAATAAACTTAGAAGTGAATGATTTTTTATTTTGTCAAATAGTTATTTTGGTTCTCAAATTATGGGGTGAGTTTCATTTTGGTTGTAAAATTATTTCTTGTTCAATTTTGGTCCTTGAAACTTTCATACTTATCTCACCATTAATCCAAAATGTAATTTCGTCTAATTTTATTTGTTATTTCTAGCTTGATTTATCTCTCATATGTGTCAGAGTTAGAAAGAAAATTTTCACTCTTCAAAAGAAAAACTAACCATAAATTTATTTTTAATTTATAACAAAATTAAAATTTTCTTGTTTTCTTTTTCAACTCACTTAATATGACATATCTCAAGTTCTGAATTGGTCCAAGTTAGAAACAAAGGGACAATGAATGGAACAAATGTGAAAATTAGAGGATTAAAACAAAACAAAAAACAGTTTTAAAACCAAAATTAAACTTACCCGATAGTTTAGTACCAAAAATGAGATTTTTGACCTTTAATTTTCAGACATACAATTTGTTTAGCTTCTGTCAGTAGTAGCGTGACGCGGACCTCATAAGGAAACTGCTTCTCACTGGGTGTGAAGTGTGTAAACTTTGAATCAGCTGGAGTGTGTGGACTGAGAGAGACAGATTGATTTCTCATTTCTCACTCTTTTCCGGTTGATTCATTCATTGAACCACGACGACGACGCCCAACCCTAATAATCCTAATTCCATTCCATTCCATCGCGCCGTCACTTTCCCGAGAAAATCGTCCAAGGCGTTTTATCACTGAACTAAAGATAGTGAAAGAGATGGGCGATCCACTGGAGAGGTTGGGATCGGAGTCTGCGGCGTCGATGGGGATAGACTCCAGCATCAAGGCTGATTTGTGTATGGAAATCGATCCACCATTTCAGGAAAACGTTGCTACTGCTGAGGATTGGAGAAAAGCCCTCAACAAGGTCGTGCCTGCCGTCGTTGTTTTGCGAACTACGGCTTGCCGGGCTTTCGACACTGAATCCGCCGGCGCCAGCTATGCAACTGGCTTCGTTGTTGACAAGCGTCGCGGGATTATTCTTACTAATCGTCATGTTGTTAAGCCTGGTACTTACTTTTCTTAACTCTTTGATCGGCTAATAGATATAACCATTGAAATTGGTGTTTGCTTAATTGCCCACAATACGGGAAGGACAAGAAATTGGGGCCTTCAGACCAAGGCTTTTCTGTTCTTGTATGTATTCCTTGGTATTTGCTTAGGTGTTAAAATTGAACAAGCATGGTTATTTGAAAGTTACGGTTCTTGGAATTGTTTGCTTACTTGTCCTGTGTTCTGATGGTTGTAGTATGTTTGTTGAAGGAAATAAAATGCAAGGTGGTCCCTTTTATCTGATTTTTTTTTAATCCCAAAAACCACCCAGTACGTTCTAGCTTCAGGAATGTGGTATAAGAACAATATTTCAAATTTCAGTGTCGTTTTATTGTTTGCAATGACATGGTATTGAAGGTCAACAAAAAGCAGATACAAGATTCAAAGTTTATGTTATACTGCCTTTCTCTATGCTCACTGTACATCATTTCAAAGTTTTCATGGTCTGACAATCTGTTAAGATTTCTTTCGCGTGCTGTCTTAAATGTGTAGGGCCTGTTGTAGCAGAAGCCATGTTTTTGAACCGCGAAGAAGTTCCTGTGCATCCAGTCTATAGAGATCCAGTGAGTGGACTTTTGTTTTTAGCCTTGATTATCAATCAGTTCGTAAAAAACATCAAACAGATTGTTACTCTGACAGGATATTTTCTTTTTCTTGATTAGAATTGGTCATTGCTTCATGCATGCTTCATCAATCAGTTCTCAAGATAGTACTCTTGTAGAATTGAAAATTGGTTTATCTAACAATGTAACATGGCACATTTAGTTTGTTTTATTTTTTTTAACTGTGAAAACTGAAAACGAGATGCAAGACTTATATATTAATAATAAATCTTTAATACAGCTAAGTTAACTTTTCAAGGGTTCAAGTAATTTTGATATGAAGTTTTTTGCTTCAAACGTCAAAGTCTTCACTTTCCCTTTTTTTGATTAATCAAATATTCCTAAGATGCATTTCTTTTTTCCTTTTTGAGTGTTGATGCAATTAGCACTTATGTGTCTTTGTGCAGGTCCACGATTTTGGGTTCTTTCGCTATGATCCTGGTGCTATACAGTTTCTGAACTATGAGGAGATACCTCTTGCTCCTGAGGCTGCTTGTGTTGGACTAGAAATCAGAGTTGTTGGTAATGATAGCGGTGAGAAGGTATATTAGCTTGAATTCTACCAATCCATTCTCATCTCTGGATGTCTTGTTGCTAAAAAATGACTTGATTGTTTTTTAATAGCTTGTATGTTTAACACTTCAATTATTTTTATTTATCTCCTCATCTTTTTTTTTTCTTGAATTCTTAATTTTCTGGCGAAGGCAAGTGCTACCTGATTCGTCTATTGTTATATAACTAATATCTATCATCCATGGTTTAAGTTTCTGGGCTAATTGACCCAGCCAACAGAACATGAGTTTCTGGAAATTGAGTGACGTATGAACATTTAAACTTAAGCATTATAGATGGATGTGTTGAATTGAATACATCTAAAAGATACAACACAATTTTTATTGAGGGTTTTATTGATGATTTCGCTAATAAAACATTTAGTAATGAAAGGGTTGGTGCAAATGTAAAATTAAAGATAATGTCGTCTACTTCTGTAAATGATGTCTTCCGCGAAACAATATATGCCTCTGTCCATCACTGCCTGTAGTTGAATTACCTTAAAGCTAATATTAGTTTTAACGGAAGGTTCAAAGTTGCAATGTTTTCTCTACATTAATTTTTAATTATGAGGGATGGTTTTGAGGGGTTGGAAGGCATTATTGATGTAGCATCTTGTTTTTTCTTTCTTTTGTTGTTTCCTTTTGCAAAGGACAACTTGTCCTCCTTCTTGTATTCTTTTGTATCCTTTCTCTCTCTAATAATTTTATTTTCTTGGAGAAACTATCTGAAAAGATTTATCCATTAATAAACTCATTGTGGATATGTGCAAAGATAGAACATGTTGGCATCAGTTGATCCATATAGCCGACCATACCTAGTGGGAAAAGGCTTTGATTGTTGTTGTAAAAAAATTGATAAAATTTTTTTGGCTTTCAACTTCAGGTTTCAATTTTGGCTGGTACCCTTGCTCGTTTGGATAGGGATGCTCCTCATTATAAGAAGTATGTGATATACATCTTTAGTTATTTTTATACAACTCTTTCATGAACATGTCAAACTCAGACCATTGTTTAATGCAGGGATGGGTATAATGACTTCAACACATTCTACATGCAAGTAAGTAGGAACAAAAAATTATGAATTCATTCAATTTTACATTTTATACTGTGATTTTATTCAATTTGATTTCTTTTCCTTTTCCTTTTCCTCTTTCAGTGTCTTTATAATTCCTCCAATTTCATACTAAGGGTTCCCTATTTTATGTTCTATTGCATTGGAAAGTATATTAGAAAGAAAGGGGAGTTCATAGCTGGAAATACAATATAGAGGAAAGAAAAGTCCACTGGCCCCCATTATGAAACTTAATCAATATGTTAACTGATTTGTTGACATGATATAAGAGTCTCTTTGGCTAAATGTTTTAGAACTAATGTGCATGTACACTCCTTATTGTAAATGTACAACTGCATATCTTCTTTCCATTTGTTGAATGCAATCTCACCTATTTCCAGGCTGCATCAGGGACCAAAGGAGGATCAAGTGGTTCCCCAGTTATAGATTGGCAGGGGAGGGCAGTTGCCTTGAATGCTGGGAGTAAATCATCAAGTGCATCAGCGTTCTTTCTACCTCTTGAACGAGTGAGCTCTTATTATATATTGCTTAACTTGTTTGATGCTTTCTTTAGTGGATGCTCTTCTAGTGTGGGGCAATTAATTTAGTTTAGGACTAGTGAACAATTCGTTATGGTGATTTAATTTCCAGGTTGTGAGGGCATTAAGGTTTCTTCAAAAGGGTAGTGACACATACGTTGATAGATGGATGGCAGTATCAATACCTCGTGGTACACTTCAGGTTTGTCCTTTGCAAACCCTTCTTGTTTTTTTTTTTCCTTTTCGGGCACTTGAAGTTAGAACCTATTTGATTATTTCATTAAAATGAAGTTTGAACCTGTTGTACACTGCATTGTAGTAAAAATTTAAGTAGATCAATCAGTTAGTTTTCTTTGAAGTTGAGTTTTCCTTGTAAATTAATACATTTTTTGCGACAATAAACCTTAGTGATGTTTGCAAGAATTCTTTGGAGCTAATGGCTTAAAGTGCAGTCTTACTATTGTGGTACAAAACACAGACATAGATTTGTGGAACGACGTGAAGTGCTATGTTGAATATTATTTCATGATTACTGTTTCTTCATCCTCACAGGGTCAACATCTTTATTATTCCTTATGATCAGAAAATTCTTATAACTAAAGTCTTCAGTATTTCTGTTCATGATGAACATGGCTATCTTGTACAATTGTGGTAGAGAGTGATGGATTGGAGTTCTGCATGACAATAATGACATATGCTGCTTCTGGGAATTTCTAGATATTTTTTGTTCCTCACATCCTTGATGTCTAGATTTTTATCCTCTTTATCCCTCAAATAGATGCTTCTTTTTCACCTTAACCATCATGTTTTGTCTAAATCATAATGCAGGTAACATTTCTTCATAAGGGATTTGATGAGATTCGTCGTCTTGGCCTTCGAAACGAGACAGAGCAGGTCTTTTTCTTTCCTGCTTTTGCATTCTTTTTGTTTCTGGGGCAACAATTTTACATATTCCTTGGAGTGTTGATACGACATTTGGTTTGTGTAGATAGTACGACATGCTTCTCCAGCAGGAGAAACTGGAATGCTTGTTGTGGATTCTGTGGTAAGCACTTGCTATTTAAAATCATAGTTCTTTGTAGCTTGATGTTCCATTTCAATATAAGCATTTGCCTTTAATCCTTGACTTGTTTAGGTGCCAGGTGGTCCAGGTTATAAGCATTTGGAACCAGGTGATGTACTTGTTCGTGTCAATGGGGAAGTAAGTTTTTCTGAATCATAAATGGTTGCCTCTTTCACATTTGATTCTCATTCCTTGTTTGGTTTCTTTTACTTTCTTTTCTATGTGGAAATGGTTTGTATCCCTCCCTAGTGGCAAACCTAGGTATATATGTGATGATTTGGTCTAGCAGAATGAGAATTAGATTAAATGGTAATGCTTAGTGCTGTAAGTCATCCAAAGGAATTTTCATTCTTGATTATGGCTGTTTGGTCTTGAAGGGGAATAATGGATTTTTGGAATAACTTATCTGGATTGAAGTAGCTGTGCAACTGCATCGAAATTGCTGCTTATGATAGCTCTGCCTAGCTTTGATGCTATAATGAGAAGTTTGATACTAAGTAATATATATTTGATCTATTATGTCTTGACAAGTGGCTGTGCTAAAACTATTTGTAGGAATAGTTTGGAGAAGTAAGGATTCCCAGGTTTTTTAAGAATGCCTTCTTAATTTTCAATGTGTGCATTCCATTTCTGATTTGGTTTTAGAGTATGACTCCATAATTCATTGCAGGTAATCACCCAATTCCTGAGACTGGAAACTTTGCTTGATGACAGTGTGAACAAGAATATTGAACTACAAATTGAGAGAGGCAACACCTCGATGACAGTAAATTTGTTGGTGAGACTATTGTTACTCAAATTACATAATTTACAAGTAGTTTTTGTGCATACCTTAAGATTTACGTGTATCATATGTGAACAAAGAATATTAGCATTGTTATCACCAGTCTTCTCCAGAGCGAGGCTAAAACATCCTTTCTGGATAATACAGTAAATATATCAAAAGCATTACCAATTCAACGCAGCCCTCCTATCTTACCCAAATTTAGCCTGAGAGGCAATAGGAACATCGTAGTAGATTCAAATTATGATGTTTTGACAATTGAAACCATAGGTCTCATAACCAAATGCAAGAATTATTACAAACTAGCAACTTAGTAAGGAAAAGGGAACTAAATATTTGGGGTCTATGTTGTGTGGGCTTGCATTTAAGACATTGAATAGCATGCAATCTGTTCTGTTATATTCCATAATTGAGCCTGATTGTTCAATACCATGTGTTCTGTTTTAGTAGCAATCAAGCAGATGACACAAGTCCCTACTAACTTTTAAAGTCCGTTTAATACATGCTGTTGCTCTGATGGTTTTACATTTTGCTTTTTGTTTGGGATTCCTATAAAGTTATAAATTTTTTCTTATGTTTGTTTCAGGTGCAAGATCTGCACTCAATAACTCCTAATTACTTCTTAGAAGTTAGTGGTGCAGTAATACACCCACTTTCTTACCAGCAGGTTAGTTGAACCATACTTGGTATGTCCTGTGTGTTGTATTGGTCCTTTTGGATGAACATATTAGCTTAGTATGATTTTGCTTGTTTTTGATAGCCTTAGCACGTTGAGGTATTAAATTAACAATGGCATCTTGAACATGTTTGATATTCCTATTACTTGCCAAGTTTTCTAGTGAAATAATTTTTGCTTTCATTCTATTGATCCACTTGAACTGTCTTTGTATGTCCATCTTTTGTTATTGTTATTATTATTATTTTCTTGTAGGTTGTAAAATTCCCATCTTTTTCTTATTTAAATCATAACATAGGCTTCCTGTTTATTTATTCGTGGGTTGCTGGCTTACTGCAATAGTTGTTTTGAATTATGATGATGCTATACACCTGATGTTGGATTCTTCATGCTTCAACGCCATTATAATATGTTTTTCTGTCCTTCTCGCTTACTCTTCTAGTTCTGAGCTGCTTGACTAATTGAGCATTTGGTTATCATCTTCTCTAATGCAGGCCAGAAACTTCCGTTTCCAATGTGGTCTCGTTTATGTCACTGAACCAGGGTATGTATACTAAGATAAAAATTAATTATTCAAGAACTTGATAGTTACTTACCGGTCACAAAAATTGTAGTTATTTAGATTATGATTATGAAAATAATTGTTAAAGATGGGTGCAAATCAAGAAAAATTATCATAATATTTACTACATCCTATAAGAAGTTGTTTGCTTGAGAATTTGCAAATGGCCTGAGCCTGATGTCACTCCTCCCTTCATGGTACGAGGGTTGTGCAGGGACGGCTCCTTGTGATTCATGCTCCATCATCTGGTACTTGCCATGAGGGCTAATAAACATGTGCTTTTTTTGTTTTGGCAGATATATGCTCTTTCGGGCAGGAGTTCCTCGCCATGCAATAATCAAGAAATTTGCTGGTGAAGAAATATCTTGTCTTGATGAATTAATTTCAGTTCTCTCCAAGTTATCTAGGGGTTCTCGAGTACCATTGGAGTATATAAGCTACATGGACCGTTATCGAAGGAAGGTAGTGATTATTATGCATTCAAAATATATGGCACCTGATATATGTATGCCCAGAATTTCTGGTGATATATATTTATAATTAGTACATAAATACACGTGTCTGTGTGTGTGTGTGTGTATACCTATATAAGTCTGCAATTTAGTGCTTCTTGTTTTAAAACTTTGTGGACTTCATAATTTGGAGTTGTTTTCATGAACCGAGCTGCGTTCAAGTGAATAATTGCCCTGATTTTATCTACTAAAGGTACCCTTTGATGATTGTTTCATGAACTCATCTAATGCTTGCAGTCTGTCTTGGTCACTGTTGACCGTCATGAATGGTATGCACCTCCCCAGATATACACACGTGATGATTGTACTGGTCTCTGGATTGTAAAACCTGCAATTCCGCCTGATTCCCTATTCTTGTCATCTGGTATTAAACAAGTTAAAAATCTGGCTGGCCAGCAGGCTTCATTGACAGGTGAGCCAACCTGTGTGGGACAGAGGCATCAAAACAACAATCAGGAGTTGGCTGATGGTGTCATTGGCATGGAGACCAGTTGTGAAGATGCTGCTGATTATTCATCTGATGGCGGCACGAAAAAACGAAGAGTAGAAGAGGATTTATCTGCTGATGGAAGTGTTGTTGCTGATTATTCCTTGAATGATGCCAAGGAAACTAAGCTAGAAAAATCAGGTGCGATGCAAGATGATGTTTTAATGGACTATCAAGGTGCAACAGCAGCAGCAGCGGCAGCAAATGCGTCAATCGCTGAGCGTGTGATTGAGCCTACTCTAGTGATGTTTGAGGTAAGTCATAATTTTCTTGGCTGCCTTCATAGCTATGGATTTTGATCCATCTATCATATCGGAAACAGCAAGATACAGTGATCTGTTAATTTCTAATAGTTTTATTGTTTTAAGTTTATATTATATATCTTAAGAAAAGTGTTAGAGATATTGTATGGAAATTGTTATCTGTGTTACTTCTTGTTGGACTGTTAAGTTTTGATTCCTTGTCCTATTGGACTTAGGTTTGTCTAATTGTGTATAGAATGTACATTAACTGTCATAAATTCTGGCCTTGTGACTGAGTTTGAATGTGAATATTTTGATTCTTTTTGAACCTTGATCCTCTGTTCTGGCTTCCATTCTATGCTAAAGTCTTCAATAGTCACCTATCAGTTTGTATCTGATTGAAATGCTTTGGGAGAGAAAATCCAGGAATATAGCTTTTGATTTCTCCTTTTCTTTACTATTCTTCATCTTTGTTCTTTAGTTTTTCATATTTGAGCTTCAAAGTGTATTATTCTGTTCAATTCTAATCCTTTCGTATTATTTGTGGTGTGTTATATTAATCCCTCAAATGACTTAATATGCAGGTCCATGTCCCTCCATCATGTATGCTTGATGGTGTTCATTCTCAACATTTTTTTGGAACAGGTGTCATAATATATCACTCTCAGGATATGGGATTAGTTGCTGTAGACAAAAACACTGTTGCGATATCTTCTTCTGATGTAATGCTATCCTTTGCTGCCTTCCCTGTAGAAATTCCTGGAGAGGTAAATTTTTTTGATAGGTTGTGACCCTTGTTAACAAAATGGTTGTCTTTTTAACTAATATTCCTTTTTTTTAATTACAGGTGGTATTTCTTCATCCTATTCACAATTATGCTCTCATTTCATATGATCCCTCTGCTTTGGGAACTGTTGGTGCTTCAGTGGTCCGTGCTGCAGAGTTACTTCCTGGTGGGTTTGACTGTATGTAAATGGTTTTTTTTTTTCTCCTTTGGTTCTGTTTTTATTGGACTTCTAAGACTGGATATGGGAGCAAGTTCCCAATTCTCAGTCGGACATAGTTGTTTAAATTAAAAATATGACAACTTTCTGTGATTTTCTGGTGCTTTTAAGTCTATATTCTGCAATCTCCTGTCAGGGAATAGTTGGGATCTGACCACTGATAGCTTGTTTGATGTGCATGCAAAATAACTTTGTATGGACTTGTTTACTACATGTTTTTTAAATTGTTAGTTTTAGTTTGTTGTTGATATACTACCCTCTGTGTTGAAGTTAATTGCTCTGATTTGCTGGTTATTGACCCTTGGTAAGCTTGGGGAAGCATTTTTAAGACAATTTAGTGTTTCACTGAAGTAGAACAGATTTTAGGTGTAGATGATATGGTGAGAGGGAAGAGGAGGGCACTTGAATTTTAATAATCAGTTATCCATATTGAGGAACGACTCATACTTAGCTACATTTTCTTCTTTCAGAGCCTGCTTTACGTCGAGGGGATTCTGTTTACCTTGTTGGGCTGAGTAGAAGCCTTCAAGCAACATCCAGAAAATCTGTTGTTACCAATCCTTGTGCTGCGTTAAATATAGGAGGTGCTGATTGCCCACGGTACCGAGCAACCAATATGGAAGTAATTGAGCTTGATACTGGTAATTTTTAGATAAGTGAATTTGTGTTGTCAACGTGTTATTCAGATACAGCTAAAATTTTTTACCTCAATGTCTTTGAATCCAGATTTTGGTAGTACATTTTCGGGTGTGCTAACAGATGAACAAGGAAGGGTCCAAGCTATTTGGGGAAGCTTTTCGACTCAGGTTAACACCAGTTATTCTCCACTTGCTGTGATGTAGCTAGGAACTTATATTGTAGAGAGACATATATGGGGAAGAAAAGCTAAAGATAACTTAGAATTAAAAGTAATAAAAGTAATAATCCCTAATATTAAAGTTCTACACAGAAAAAATAGATTGTAAAAGATGATATCAAGATAAAAAATTGTTCCCTGATGGGAGAATTTAATGAATGTATTCTGTGTGGAAGTTTCTGATCTTGCCATTTGTTTAATATAATAAAGCCTAACTTCAAACAGTTGCATCCTCGTAGAAGAAGGCAAAGAGAAGAAAGACGAAAACAGGAAAGAGACGAGAGAAGACAATTTTTACACAAACTTCAAAAGGCTACCTGGTGGTGGGTTGGTCCTTGAAGTCTGTATGCTATTCCTTATTCTCATAAAATACCTTTTTTAATTAAGGATGGCCTTTGAGTATTTGGAAATAACATAAACTCTGCAAAAACGTTAATCACAAATTTGAAACTAAAATTATAATTGATCTTTTTCTCCAAAAAAAAAATTGTATTTATCTGTCGAAGTCTTGGGAAGATTTATATATAACTTGGTTATATTCTAGATCGCAAGAAACAAAGTAGTGAATTGAGTAAAAGTAGTGAACAGATTTATTTTTAAGTAAAAACCTACAGTTCATTTGGGGTGTAAGGATGGCTCTTTGTCATGTACTATTTAAAAATGTATTGAGATACTGATGCTTTCATTCTCTCGTCCAGCTGAAATTTGGTAGCAGTACCTCTGAAGACCATCAATTTGTGAGGGGTATTCCTGTATATGCAATAAGTGAGGTCCTTGAAAAAATTGTAGTAGGTGCAAAAGGGCCACCTCGTCTCATAAATGGTGTCGAACGACCCATGCCACTTGTCAGAGTTTTAGAGGTCGAGCTTTATCCAACATTGCTTTCAAAGGCTCGTAGTTTTGGATTGAGTGACGATTGGGTTCAGGTACATATTGTCCTGGTATAATCTACACTTTAGACTGCCTCTGAAATGAGCATATTAATCTCTCAAATATCTGAACTTCTTTTTACAGGATATTTAGATACAATATATATAAAAAATCAAACACTGAAAAGATTAAGCTGTTATGATCTCTAACAAGCCTCCTCCCACGAATTTGTTTTAGGCTTAAAGTTCAGGCAAATTACCAGCCTGCTATACCTTTTCTGTTGGAACTTAATGTTTGTAAAGAGTGTGGACCACTGAAGACCCAATTCTAAACCATTAATTACGGGGTTTTTTATACCATGCAAAAGACTACTTTACCTATGAAACTGGATAAAAGCTCAACTGCTTAAGCTATTAAGTGAAGACTCATCAATAACACTTATTTTAATATTTAACAATATATATCTAGATAATTCGTTGCCCCAATGTGTAGGTTATACCAAAAGCAGGAATGTTGGATTCTTTTTTTTTCCAATAATCTAATTACTTAATTGTGTTAAATAATATTCCTAGTAGGCTAGTACTTTGAAAATTAGAATGTCAACTTACTACACGCTACCTGTTTCTTTCCTTTTACATGAAGTGTTAAAAGTTTCTTTGCATTGGGCTTTCAAGAGTTATTTTATTATATTCTATTAGAAAATAAGTGTGTTTCCTTCTTTCTTTTTTCTCTCTTATTTATATTGGTCTTATCACGTTAATCATTTCAGTAGATGAATGATGATTCTGGCATTGTCTTTACTTGAAAGGCATGTAACATGATCCTCGTCTGAAGCAGCTGCAAAATTGAAAATTATCCCTTGATTTGGTATTCCATTTTAACTGAATACATCAACAACAGACACCAACAAATTGGAAAAGTGTTTATCTGACCAATTAATTTAAAACAGCCCTTCAACATTTTTCTTTAGAGGTAGTAATGGCTTAAAAAATTATTTATTTCCTGGTCCTTGTTCTGGATCTGGATGAATATGCATTTGTACTGATGAGAAGTTGTCCTCTTTCATCCGTTGGGTCTTTTCTCCTTTTTATCTTAAGAAATATTTCAAAGCAAGACAACTATGTTCAGTTTCTCTTTATTTTGTTCATATCAGTGATTAAATTCCCATACCATTTATCCCTTCTTGAAAGAACTAGCTTGGGTATTGCCATTGTCATGGTTTGTTAACAATAACTATTGATCATGATTCTTATAGGCCCTTGTTAAGAAAGACCCAGTAAGACGACAAGTATTACGAATTAAAGGCTGTTTGGCTGGTTCAAATGCTGTAAATCTTTTAGAACAAGGAGACATGGTATTAGCAATCAATAAAGAACCTGTGACATGCTTTCGTGACATAGAAAGTGCTTGCCAAGCTTTAGACAAATCTGATACCAGTGATGGAAAACTTCACATGACTATTTTCCGACAGGTATTTGGGTATATATGCCCTATTCAGTTTTCTCTCTCTCTCTTTTAAGGCTTGTTGAGTATGATGAGCAAACTTCTGACTTTTTTTTACATCATTATTGAGGTTATTAGTTAATGATAGATTTGCACTATGTCAGGGGCGTGAAGTTGATCTTCTTGTGGGAACAGATGTTAGGGATGGAAATGGCACAACCCGGGCAATTAATTGGTGTGGTTGTATTGTCCAAGATCCTCATCCAGCAGTACGTGCTCTTGGATTTCTTCCTGAAGAAGGTCATGGTGTGTACGTGGCAAGGTATGATTTTACCTTGTTCTTGTAGATCATTCATATTCTGAAATGAGTACGGTGGATGTCTATGTAAAATCTAGTGTGTAGAAAAAGCTCATTTGTACCTAGTTATGGAAACCAATGTTAACTGCATGCGAGGCAAGAAAGACAACAAAGGAGGGAAAAAGATTCAATGACTTGTCCTTCGTCTGTGCCTTAAAAATTAATTGATACATCTGCTTAAAAAATTTTGTTAAATTCACAGGTGGTGTCATGGCAGTCCTGTACATAGATATGGTCTTTATGCTCTTCAGTGGATAGTTGAAGTTAATGGAAAACCGACTCCAGATTTGGATGCTTTTGTTAATGTGACAAAGGTATGCTAATTTACCCAAGGGTGATATACAACTTGCTCTTGTATGTATCCTCTCTTCTTTCTTGTTTTTGTGTGTATTGGTGTCTTCAGTTATGTAAACGCATTAGAAGGCACGACATGTAAATGTGGTCCTATCTCTGGGACATGATGAACATGTAGAATATCCTATCAAGTATCACCTCTCGAGTAAACTGCTACAATGGATCATTTATGTAGATTGGTTATTAGTTTGGAGTAAATTTTTTTTTTTGGAATTTGTAGATCTATGGGTACATTTATAGGATGTGATTTCAAAGCATCACAGTTGACAAGATTCTGTTCAGTCTGACTGACTAATTTTCATATTTAAGAATATAACACTTATTGTTAAGATTTGAATTATCTGAATTCTGAAAGGATTGTTACCGAAAATGATATCTCAGTTTTTGCTTCATGCTCCTTATCGCTGCAACTCGTTTGATGTTGGGATGCTTGAGAATCTTGATTTAGTGAACTCTGTTTGAATTCATTTGTTTATACAATCTAATTTAAAATATCCTCTTATGTTGACAGGAACTAAAGCATGGAGAGTTTGTTCGTGTAAAAACAGTTCATCTCAATGGGAGGCCAAGAGTCCTTACATTGAAGCAAGATTTGCATTACTGGCCTACATGGGAACTGAGGTTTGATCCCGACACGGCGATTTGGCATCGTAATATTATCAAGGATTTGGCCTGCACTACTGTATGAGCTGAGAATGAAATCGAAATAAAATTCGTATGAAAGAAGCAGCAACATAGGACTTTGCAGCACTACAGTATGAGCTGAGTATGAAGACTAGGAATCTGGTGGAGGAAGCAGCTGTGATGAAGGTTTGGCACAATTCGCAGAGCCATATACATTGCATTGCCTGCTTTTGATTAATTGAGGCATTCTATTCATGCTGGCAATAGTTATATAGATTATGCATCTCATAGTTATACCGTTAGGTCTATTATATATTAGGCATGCCAGAGTTTGGGTAATAAAATAGAGAACAAAAAATAAGTAGTACAATTTATTATTTTAAAACATTTCATGTATTCTAACATAGTGAGATTTTTTTTAGATTTTATTATAGTTTATTAGCTTGTAAATTTCTTTCAAACCCTTTTCCTAAAACAACACTCCCTCCTCCTCAAAAGAGTATCTGAATTTAATGGGAAAAAAGCTGCAGCAAGACTCTTTCGTATGTTATTGGAAAATATATACATAAATTAACTAGAACTCTTGTGATTTTAAATATATGATAATATCATAATAATGTTTAGAGCTTAACTCAACATTGAGCTTTAAATATTTCAAAAAAAAAAACATTGANTTTAAATATTTCAAAAAAAAAAAACATTGAGCTTTAAAGTTTTTTTTTTTAAATCTTTTCTGTAAAAGCTATTCTTTAATTAGTTTTAAAAAATTAACTGAGATTGAACACTTCTATTTTAGCATGAAATTTGGAATTTGCTTTGTAATGATTAACAATTGATTCATTCATTTTACAACCAAGTTTAGTTTAAAGAGTGAAAGTCCTTATCCTATAGAAATTGAAGATGGAATACGAAGTACAAGTTGTTGTGAATGTAGCTCGCTCAGTGTATTAAGAAACTCCGAAACAACTGTTTTCTCGTGGATGCGACCAAGAATTCGCAAACTTCATACTGTACAGCAGGTTGACGAAGCCAACGTCACAATGATTCACTTACACAATTATACCATACACTGTCATGTCTTTGAAAGTACAAACTACAAACTCTAAATGCGGGAATCATTGTGTAAGTGAATTGAACATAACATATGCTACGTCTATCTCAACCTTATCACGGGATGTCTTCGTTTGGAAAAAAAAAAATTAATATTCTATTAAAAACACACGTCAGTGAGAACTGAGAAGTGAGAATCGAAAAAGGCGAAACCAAAATTGGCTGTGTAGAAAGTTTTGAACAGTAGAAGAAGATACAAAATAGGTTAAAGGTTCATTTTGGTCTTAAATGTATTCTCTAATGTTCATTTTGGTCCATTATGTTTCAAAATGTTCAAATTGGTCTTAAATGTTAATAAAATATTTCATTTTGGTCCTAAATGTTAGTAAAATGTTTCATTTTGGTCCTAAATTATTGAATTTGGTCATATTTCTCTCGTCTCTCATTTGTAGTTCAAAGGACTTGTTAAGAGGAACTCGTAGCTCTGAATTCGTCACATTCAAATTTGAAACGAGAGAGATATGATCAACTTTGCTTGTTTTAACATGAAACGAGTAGTCTACTTTTAGAACTAATTTGACCTCGTTTGCTAAAGATCCCAACTAGATAGAGAAAGTGCTTTGTGAGAACAATATGTTAGTCTAAACTCATCACGTTTGAACTTGAAACGAGTCATATTTAGTAGTTTGGACCAAAATGAAACATTTTGCCAACATTTAGGATCAATTTGAACATTTTGAAACATAATGGACCAAAATGAATATTAGGGCATACATGTAGGACCAAAATGAACCTTTAACCTACAAAATAGAAGCAAAATCCCGCATTCCAGAAAAAGAAACACGTGTCGAGCTCCCCATCCAGGTAGAGACACGTGTACCAATAACTACTCTGGCTTTGCTACACGTGGCACGTCAAGGGAGAAACAGACTATTCCAATCCAATCAATGGCATAACATTTATAATTTATAATAAACAAAGAGTAAAATAATATTGTTGAGAGATGTATATATATAAATGGCTTAAGTGCACTTTTGGTCCCAAAACTATGACAAAGGTTTCATTTTGGTCCCATAATTTTTTTTGTTACAATTTTGGTCCCATAACTATGACAAAGGTTTCATTTTGGTCCCATAACTTTTTTTGTTGCAATTTTAGTCCCATAACTATGACAAAGGTTTCATTTTGGTCCCATAACTTTTTTTGTTGCAATTTTGGTCCCATAACTTCTCAAAAGGTTCCACCGTTAGTCCCTTGGTGAATTCCATCCATATTTAGCCGTTAAGTATGACGTGGCATAGTGACTAGGATCATGATGTGGCAAAATAAGATGAAATGGACTGAAATAGGATCTATATGCAACATATTAAAACTTATCTATACCCAACCACAATATATACAAAGAGTGGTACTTCCTCTTCCTCGTCAGCCCAACGGGACTTCCTCTTCCTCGTTCCGCTTCCCGATTCGCCGTCGCCGCCGCTTTGGTCGTTCGACTCTGGCTGAGGATCCCATCGACTTCGTCGGCGCCTTCTGCTTGAAGTCTCTTCTTCCCCACCAGATTGGTCCCTGTCAGTACCACTCTTTGTATATTTTGTGGTTGGGTATAGATAAGTTTTAATATGTTGCATATAGATCCTATTGCAGTCCACTTCATCTTATTTTGCCACATCATGATCCTAGTTACTATTTCACGTCATACTTAACGGCTAAATATGGATGGAATTCACCGAGGGACTAACGGTGGAACCTTTTGAGAAGTTATGGGACCAAAATTGCAACAAAAAAAGTTATGGGACCAAAATGAAACCTTTATCATAGTTATGGGACCAAAAGTGCACTTAAGCCTATATAAATTGAAGATGAATGTTTGAATGGAGAAAGTGATAAGAGAAGTTGAATAGTTGAAATTGAGTTAGTGATCGATATATATAGAAATAGAAGAAGGAGAATATATATATATTTACATATATATACTAATAGTAATGGGAGTGGGAATAGGAGTACCGATATGCGTGGAATGTGGGACTAAAAGCAACCGTGCCGGTGCAAGGTGGTGGGGCCGACAGTGGGTTTCATGGCGTTTGCGGCGACGGCCGTGGTGAAGGGTCGCAAAATCATGGCTCATCCCGCCGCCGTGGTGGTGCTCGGCGACCGATCCTTATCGCACAGCATCATCATGTGTTGGATAGCAGATGATCCAGTCCCGTTTATAACATTTTCTTTTTGTTTTTCTTTTGTCTCTTTTTCTTATGTAAATGTAATAATCCATGTTAACATTTTGGTGACTTTGATTGATATTACCTAGCTCCTTCCATAATACTACTCCCTCTGGTTCTGAATATCTGGTGTTTTAGAAAATCATTTTTGTTCCAAAATATCTGATGTTTTATAAATTCAAGAGAGCATTAATTATTTTTTTACCATTCAACCCCTATTAAATATAGTAGAGTCATAAATGTATAAACATTTTCCAAGTAATTTATTAGGGATAGTTTAGTCATTTTACTTCATTTTTCTCTTCATTCTATGTTGGCTAATCATTTTCTTAATCTGTGTGTAGAAACCTTAAACACCAGATATATAAAACCGGAGGGAGTACTATTTTGCACTGCATTGATTCTGCCTTCATAACTCACAGCTACCAATACTTAAGCATGCATGTATTGATGTTAAATTGTTAATTTATGATCCAGCGAGGAGTGAGTCCACTTATTAGTTATTACTGTCTTGTTTTTTGTTATCTTTTGACATTGCGCTGACACTCCCATTAAATTAACCATTACACTATTAATACATTCTAGTTGTCGCCTTCCAGTAGATATATATCATTATTACGGTGACCATAATATAACACCCATTCTTACCAAATTGTCTCCTTCAACTTCACTTTCTTTTTTTATTCAACAAACAATAATATATATATATTCATATACACTAATATTATATCAGTTTTACTTTTTCTGATCTCTGTATTTCAGATTATATAATATTTTTTTTAAGCCCCACATCGGTGAGAAGTGAGTGTGTGTGAGTATTGAAGTAGATTATATGAGAATAAAGACTAACACTCGTGTTAAGTGTTTTGTCTATTCCTGTCTCTGACCCAAAAAAATTTATTTCATTTTTAAGATCAATTATATCACATTTTAAAACTTGTTTTTATTTATAATTTTAAGATTCACTATGTTTAATTTGATGATATTCACATATATTATTATTTCAAAAAAAATTATATATGTTTCTATATATTTTCTTTATAGGAGATACAAATACATTATATATGTATATATATTTATATATATATATATGAATTGAATAATTGATGGGTATATTTGATATATGTCCTTAATTAGTTATTTGTAATTAAGCTGACTGCTCCAAAGTAAAAACATTAAATAGTTTGGCGCATCCCCTATATATCTACTAACCTAAAATTTGAAAAATCCAAATTAACTCGATCATCTTAAAGTCATAGTTCCCCCTATTAAAAGATAAATGATGAAATACAGAAAATCCAGAGTGTCACAATTGATTATTTGTCACCAAAGATGTACGTATTACGTACGTAACATTTCAAGTTTGGATGCCCACGAAAAGCAAGGCACGCCCACACCTTCGACCCACGTGCCTATACAAATTAATTTTAAGGTCAAAGTATAAATTTGATCCCATATCTTTGTTAAGTTTTCAATTTGATTTGTATTTTTTCTTTTTGCACTTTTGGCCTCATTTGCAAAAGGACCACATATGAGATCATATTATTTTTTGTCACATATCTTTTGGTTCGGTAGTCACAAAATTGGTCTCATATTTTTATGAAAGGATTCATCGTTAATTGAGTCTCTTACAAAAATTTGAGACCCAAAGATATAAGACTAATTTTGTAATTACTTAAAGATATGGATTAAATTTATAACATAAATAATATGAAATCAAATTGAGACTTGACTAAAAAAATATGAAAAAAAAATGCAATAAGAAAAGATATAACACTAAACTGAGAACTGAATAAAAAATATGGGACCAAATTTACAGGTTGGCCTAATCTTAATCAATTCAGTAGTATTTTTTTTTAAAGGACTTCTAACTTTCTTATACTAAAAAGATTATTGAAATGAATTTGTTTTTAATTAACAAAGCTTTAAATATATACACAGAACATTATACTTAACAGTTAACACTTGTTGGTTTATTAATTTAATCAATGAAGTATTTAATTGACTATATACATACCTTCACTAATTAATTAGACCCCAAACTTTTGTTACTCATTTAGCTTTGGTATTTGAACCTCTAAATGCGTTTGATACTTTCATTTGTTGTAAACTTCTTAATCAAATTCTTTTCGGTTTTCCCACTTTTGGGTTCTTGACTTCTTGTCCTAGCTAATTGGAAATTATGAGTTGCTCTATAATATGAAATGCTATTTTAAAAGAAAACATATGTCAAATATAATAACTCTGACTCTGTAATCTTTTTAGTTTACTAGTTAAATATACAATTTATGGTAGATGATAAAAATGGAGTGTTGACAGGGCTTTTCTTGGAAGCGTCTCCAGTAAAGAAACTTGCTTTTGGGAATTCATCTGAGTCATCAAATTAAAGTGATTACAATTTACAATTGATCGTAAAATAATAAGAACTAATATGAGAGTGACTACAAGACGTAGCAAAGGGTCCCAGAATCTCCCTTTACATGCTCCAAAACGACGACTCAAGTCTACCAGTCAAGTCAATGGTTCGAGCTAAAAAACAAATAGTATTTGATAATAATAAACTCCATAGTTTAAAATTTAAGTATATTAATAATTTAGTTTAAAAGATAATGAATTTCTAAATTTCGTCTAATCAAATTATAAAATTTAATTCTTAAAATATATTGTAATTTCGATTCGGTTGATTAAATCGATTAGATCATAAATTAAACATTTTTTTTAATCTATTCACTTTATATTGCACGATCGAATTCTAATAATAATGTTAAAATTATCCGAAAAAAATAGCAAATTCAATATCATTAGTGTGAATGCATGCAATAGCCTTGTTTATATTCCTTTTTCTTCGAATTCTTTAAACAAAATAGATAAAGAATATCATTTTTTGAGATTATAAGAATTTTCATTCTAGAACTAAAATTTGGGTAGTTACGAAAGCAAGTTGAGGAATTTCACCAAGTGTTTGTTTGATCTGCTCCACAATTTTGGTCCACTCTTCATCTCTATATAGCGTACAAACTTTTAGATGTATTCTCTTTATTGTTTTCCTTAGGTGCCATCATTTATTTTGTCATTTATGACAAAATTTAATTTTTAAATAAGTAGCTAGAGTCTTAAAAATGAAGTACACAAATTTAATATAATAATTAATATGGTCTTAAAATCCTTTTTACTAGAAGTTCTCTTACATAAATACATGTATAAAGGTAAGTCTAATCCTTATGTTTGCCAGTTCAGTCTGAACAATATCTTTTTGTGTAACTTTATAATTAATCTTCATTAATCTATTTGCATATTGAGAAGAGATTGTACGTTATGTTTTTATATGGAATATAGACTAATATTGTTTATTAAGTGTAAACACTTGGAGCCGTAGAGTATTACATTTTTTCTATATGGAAGATCTCAAAAGTTGCCAATAAATATTGGTCTAGTTAGTAACTAGTATAGAGTTGGCTTATAATTTATGAAGTCATAAGTTTTATTTCAATTATGAATTTGAGAGTTTTAATCGGAAATGATCTGTAAATACCTCTCTAAATACTTATAGTTCAGAGACATATCTTGGCTTGAGTGAACTCATGAGACTCAAAGTGACTTGAACTTATATATATATACAAGGCATAAGTACTTTTGGTACCCTTAAAATATGAGATCAGTTTCACTTGTATCTCTAAAAAAATTGGGTCAATTGTATTTCAAAGTATAGGGTAAGTTTCAATAGTACCTCCAAAGGTTTTTTGGGTCGTTTATGCCCCTAATGTTTCACATTTGAGTCAATTGCACTCCCAAATTGAAGGTACAGTTATGCCCCTAATGTTTCAATTGAAACTAACCTTATATTTTGGAGGTACAAACCAAAAAAAAAAACTGTGAGGGTATAACTGAAACTGACCTTATACTTATAGGGATACCAAAAATATTTTTGCCTATATATAAAGATTTCAAGCTTGAGTGTTACTAAAAAGATTAAGAGAAGATTAACAACTTACTCCTTGAAAAATTACTGAGTTGACAACTTAATCCCTAAAAGATTAAAATATATAGTTTAATCTCTGAAGGATCCAAACAATACACACATTATCATGGACTAAAAAGTATACTATTTGATTCATTCATAGACTAAAGAGTACACCATTTAAATCTTTTAAGAACTAAAATATGTATTTTAACTTTTTTAGGGATCAAATTCATCAACTAGATAATTTTTTAGAAGCTGAGTTGTTAGTTTATTCAAAAATTAATTATGATTAGACTTTCAATTCAAATAATTATTAACTTTTTGTCTAAATCAAGAATAAGCGAAAATATTATGAGGTGATTTTTTTTTAAAAAAAAATTGTCCTTCCAAGTTCCAAGAGAGGACCATGATCCACAAGTAGTCTAATTACACACTCCCACTGCTTTAATGCTTTTTCCTTTCTCATTTCCTATATCTCTCTTCTTCCATTTCACCCTTTCCATCTCATCACTCATCATCACTTTCTCATATTTTCCTTCTCACTAGTCATCTCATCTCAATTCATCATAAGTAGCCATGGTGAGACCTCTTCCTTTATCTCCTACTCTTCATCATCATCATAATCTTCTTCCATTCTCATCCATCCCCATCACCATCTTCGCTTTGGTTCTCGCCGTCTTCTCTGTAATTTCCATGGTTGCTTTTCTCTGCGGTTCCTCTCACAGAATGACCAAACTCCACAATAAAAAAACAGAGGAATCACCCACTCTGATTTCCAAACTCAATTCCAATCTCAGCAACAAGGCGATTTCCATGGTCAAGATGATATCTTGGAGGAAAGTTCAGGCAGAGGAAGAACGAGAAGAACATCAAGAGTATAGCGAGGAAGAGGATGATGAAGCTCTTTGGAAGAAGAACATCTTGATGGGTGAAAGGTGTCGTCCCCTTGATTTTTCTGGCCAGATTGCGTATGATTCTAAGGGAAACATGCTTCCAGATTTCACTCATCATCATCCTAATGGATGTAACTAGAAGAAACTGTCTCAAGAACAGAAGAAGTAGTTTAACTCACTTTCCCAGAATAATTATTAAGTTTGGTATGTCCAATAAACAGAGAGAAAAATTTATAAATGAAAAAGGATAGATTTTGATGAAAGGGTTTAATTTGTTTGAGTTTGTTCATTGTTGTTCCTTCTAATGTAGGAATAATTAATTATTTATTATTAATTATAATATTATGTATTAATTATTTTTTATATAGGGTCCTCATTAAAGTCTATATTTGTTAGTTACTCAAAATATTAAGTGGTGATTGATTGGAAATCAATTTATGATTTTATTGAGTAGGGAATATCTCCTTGATGAAAAGAAATAATCCCATTAAATCAGGCAAGAGGGTTCCTGGTCAAATAGTGGTTATCAACCTAATTCCCATCATGAGAATANAAAAATGCAAAAAACAATTAAAAATTAAAAATGCCACCACTCTCTCCCCACTCACTCTCCCCATATGAGGTAATTTCAAATTGGTCATAAATATTTTATAATTTCTCAAATTGATCCCAAACTTGCTCTTTTATCAATATAAAAATTTAATATAATATTCAACTTTAAATCAATTCAAACGTTACGGGCACGCCAAGCCCCTAGTATATGTTTATGATTCCGAGTTTCTTACATCTAATCCTTTTAATTTGATTTTATTGTTTCTGGTTGGACTTGGAACAGTTGTAGTTATTGATCACATGTAATTAGTAATTTAGTGATTACCATGGAGTATATTAAAGACTATAAATTGAAGTATAAATTTACTCTTCTTTTTTGTACAGTTTTTCCTATAATTACGTGCTAAACTTGAAAGTTTACTTTACTTGACACGTTATTTTGAAGCACTCGTTGGCAACCTTGAATATCCCTCTTTTTGAACGGTTGTTTCCAAATTCCAAGTCCTCTTACCAACTTTTTCCTCAAAGGAAGAGAAAATAGAATGTCTTGCGTGTTTTTGGCTTAATTATAACAAATAATTTTGTTGAGAATTCTACCTTTAAGAGTATGAGATTTTCTTTTTAAAAAATTGTAGTTACGAGTTATGAACTTAAAGTAATGATAGTAAAAAAACCCCAAAATGCATTTTCGGTCCCTTATATTTGAGGTAGGTTGCAATGTAATCCTTTATCTTTTTTTGTTGTAATTTTAGTCCTATAAAATTTTCCAAGAGTTTCACTATTTGGTCTCAATGACTAGAAGTGACTATATCTCTCTCGTTTCAAGTTTGAAGTGACGAGTTCAGAGCTACGTATCATTCTTGACACTTCTTTTCTTTATCTAATTGAGATCGTCAACAAGTAAGGTCAAATTAGACTATGAAAGTAGATAACTCGTTTTATAGTCAAACGAATAAAGTTGATCATATCTATCTCTCTCATTTCAAATCCAAATATGACGAGTTAAGAGTTAGAGGTTACTCTTAACGAGTTTTTTTTTCTTTCTAATTGAGATTGTTAGTTATAAAATAAGATCAAATCGGGTTTGAATGTGAGTTTGAGATCAAAAAGTGAAAAAGAAAAAAAAGAAATGGTCCTAAACCCACTTTAGAACTTGATTTGACATCATTTGCTGATGATTCCAACTTAGTATTAAAATAACTTGTTAAGAGTAACTTGTAGCTCTAAACTCATCACAATTAGATTTGAAACAAGAGAAACATGACTAACTTTGTTCATTTGACCATGAAACAGATGAACCACTTTCGAAATTCAATTTGACTTTGTCTGCTGGCAACTCCCAATGGAAGAGAGAAAGAATTTGTTAAAACTTAAAAGCAACATATAGCTTTGTACCTATTGCATTCAAACTTAAAACGAGAAAGATATAATCACATTTGGTCATTGGAACCAAAGAATGAAACTTTTGAAAAATTTGTAAGATCGAAATTACAATAAAAAAATGATAAAGGACTGGATTGTAATCTATACCAAATATAAGTGACCAAAAGTACATTTTAGCAGTAAAAAATCACTTTATTTATACAAGTTCCGATTGGAACTTCCAAAACGTTAAAGCTATTAATGACATTTTTCATTGGGCTTGTTTTCCGTGCTTCAAGTCCCAATTATAACTTTTTTGTACTAAAACATTATGTCCTCTTTAAATCCCGTACTATCATACGTTGGGTTTTGACACAAAATAATAATTGGAGGGTCCAATCTTAATATGTAGATTGGTCAGCCCAATATTTCCAGGCCTAATGTAGCCCAACCCTAGGTTTGAATTTCAAACGAAAGTCTCCAGAGAGGAGGATAGGTCATCCAACCTTACTTTAATCCTAGCATTTTTTCAAATTTTTCTGTTCGGTTTGCTCTCTTATTTTTATAGATAAGTTTATGTTTGATAGTACTTTTCCTTTTTAATATGATCTAGTGATAATTTGTTATATTCTTTTCCTTGTGTGTTGCTTTGGGTTTAGCTATTTTTTTTATTTGTTAGAAAGCTTTATAGATCATCTAACATATATCTTCCTAAATAGGATCTACACTCTCTTAGAAAAAAAAAAACAACAGCCAAACCCAAACAATACACGAGGGGAAGAATACAACAAGTCATCACCACATCATATTAAAAAGGAAAAGAACTATCAAGTAAAATCTTATCTATAAAAATAAGAGAGTAAACCAAACACGAGATTATTTATCCACAGTGAAGACACTAAAGTCGCTAGCCACCATCTCTTAACCGTTCGACTTCCATCTGCTATGACCATGAATCTTCTTAGACTTTGTCGGATCTGAAAATCCTCTCTGAGGACTTAGTTCTTCACCAACACATGCTCTTGAAAACATATTTAGATTTTAGATCTAGTATTCTAGGAGGCAAGAACAACAAAAATCTCTCATAAAAGACAGAAGATACTCCATTACTAAGAAATAAAGAGATCTCCTTAAAAAAGAAGATAAAAAAAGATCAGAAAAAGAAGGGAATGAAAGGGGAGAGGGGCAACCTCTCACAAAACTCAGCTTTTCTTTTTTTGCCTCGAAGAAACCCTAGTAGAGAAAAACGTTGTTTGACTATTGTTTCATTTTCTAAGGAATTGTAGATCCTATTTAGAATAATTAATTAGATGATCTACAAAACTCTATTTCTCCCCCTTATGATTGGTTGTATTTCTCGAATGCTTTTGACAAAAAAAAATATAGCATTTTTTGTTAATTTAATCTTTCGCAATTTCTTTGTGAATTTTTTTTTGCCTTGAATTTCTGTGATTAATGTTAGTGATTCTAACTAATTTTTAACTTATATAGTATTGTTAATTGATCATATGACGCTATTAATAAATGATGTAAGATCCTTTATTGATAATGTTAGTGACACAATTTGATAGTAATAAAAAGTTTCTTCATTAATGATACAGATNGGGACCAATATAGAACGAAAAATAACTGAGGGACCTATTTGGAACAATGAGCATAACAGAAAACCAAAATAGGGCTTTGACCTTTATGTAATACTATATAATTGCAAGTTGTTTTACTTTTAAAGCTCTGCTCAAAATACTTGAGCGAAATGACAAGAGATGATAGTGTACTTCCAACAATTAATTTACTTGATTATAATCTGGAAGTATTTGAAATCTAAGATCATAAGATCATAAAAATTTCTTTGTGCAGCAGACACTGAAAGTCTGAAACCACTACATTGATTATGAGGAAATTAAAGAGAAATTATGTTGAGGCCAAACAAAGGACACAGATTTGAAGCAGCCAATAGATGTCTTGTTAGTTGTTAATTACTTGTTACCATTACAACTATACTTAAATATAAATATATATGATCTCAACTAGTGAAGAAAAAGGTACAAATTTTCGAACAAAACTAGCTTCTGATTTAAAAGCACTCAGACGCCAATTGTAGTGACTATAAGGGACTTGCTCTTACACCAATTCCTTCCTCTTCCACTGGCCTGAACCTCACTCGTTTCTGCAAAATTTTCACATTACCATGAAAATTAGAAACAAATTAAATGGAGTAGAAAACTATTCATATAATTAAACTATAATTCTGTAATTGGAGACTTCAAACTTCAAATACCATACATATATATACATATGATTTGATTTTACCTTTGTGAAATTGAATTTTTTAACATATTCTCAGTCAATTCTATTATTGCACGTCAGAACTAAGAACCTGATTACATTTTAATACATGTCTATTTAGATTACGCAGTTGACACGTACTCCACACAATCAGAGATTCTTGCTCCAATGGTCACAACAACCAAATTTTAGTTCATATCCAGTTTAGCTGATTGGTAAGTCATAGCAAGATAATTTGGAATAACAAACCTATTCATCAGCATCCCTAAATTTAGCTATATCACACATTAGACACCATTCAAGTTATATGGAAGTTTTAAAGTCTCAAATTGTTCCTTATCTTTCATTTGTTTCAAATTGATCTTACATGTTTCTATTATGTTTAAAATTGGTTCCAAAAATATTGAATGTGATCGTATGTCTCCTGTTTTTTTAAGCTCAAATGTAATCAATCTAAAACTACCAGTTTCTTTGACGAGTACTTCAGGACCATTAAGAAACAATGTCAAATCGCGTCTTGAGAGTAGATTTGAGACTAATTTAAAACATTTTAAAAACATGTAGGACCAATCTAAAATAAATCAAAGATAAAAGATTAATTTAAAATCTACTCTAAGTACCGAATTTGACACTTTGGCCTTAAATATTAATATTACTCATGATATTTTATTGAAGTTTAACATTCTAATTCAAACTTGTGAATTAATTAATATGAATCAAACATAAGATACTTAATTAATAAAGTAGTTCCTAATTTCTTTTCTTTTGTTTTAGTAGTTCCTAATTTGACTTATAACTAAAGTTGTAAATTAAAGTTGAAAATTCACGCAAACATGTGAAGAAAAAGTACAAACACAGTTTTCCAACATTATTCTAGAAGACAATACTATCTTAACAGCAAAAATAACCCATACCACTCGCGGCGGCGTGCCACCAATCTCCGCCGTCCCGGCGCCGGCATTATTCCCCATGTACAAACTTATGATCTTCTCCGCCACCTCGCCGCCGTCGTGGCTTTCCTCGACGAGCTTATCCAGTTGGGCCTTGGGCAGCCTCATTCTGACAGTGGTAGGCCCAGGCCCAGGCCCAGGCCCATTCTTCGCAATCGAAAGGTCAGAAACTGATCTCTTGGAGAGCATCAAGAAATCGAGCCTATCCTTAGCGTTCATGCCGCGAATACCACTGGATCGCACCCTCCTTGGTAGCATTTCGTGATCTTGAGGCTTGGGTAGTTCTACGAGGAAGTACAGTTTCTTGGGCTTTAAGTCTTGGTTGGGCTCTAATGGCTTGGCCCGAACCCCAAAATGCTTCACTGCGTCGGAATCTAGAAGCACGTGGCCCGGGTACTCTTTCACGACGTCGTTTGCTCTCGCCGGCGTCTTCCACGTCATCGTCTCGCCGTCTATCTTCATCACCTTCGCTTTTTTACTCCGTGAACCCACGGCGTTACCCATAATCCTTTCTTCTCTTTCTTAATTGGTAATTACAAATTAAGGAGCTATTTATATTGGGATATGGGAGGTGGTAATTAATGGTTCACAATATATAAAATATTTGAAATATGGAGCGAGTGTGAAATGTGAATGGGTGGAAATTTGATGGAAGAGTAAATAGTAATGGGAAACACAAGAATTTATATTTGCATGGGGACAAAGTTTTGTGTAGTGGGGTTAATTTAAAGGCTTTCAAATCAAAATGGTTGTGTCAAAGTTTGTGTGGTTAGGCCCCCTACATTTTAATTCAAATATATAGGTCAAAGTGCATTTTTGGTCCCATAACTTTTGCTTTAGTTTCAATTTGGTCACATAACTTTTTTGTCGCACTTTTGGTCATATATTTTATGCTCAGGTTGTAGATTTAGTCATGTGTTGCACTTTTGGTCCCATTTTTTGGGTCAGTTTACAGAATTGGTCTCATCTCTTTAGAACAGCTGCAGAATTAGTTTTATATCTTTATGTCAAGTAGAATTAACAAAAGAAATTTTTAAAAAGATATAAGACAAATTTTGAAACCTGATCAAAAGATATGAGACTAAAAGTACGAAACAAAATCTACAACTTGAACAAAAGATATGAGACAAAAAATACAACAAAAAAGGTGATGGGACCAAATTGAGACTTAGGTCAAAGTTATGAGACCAAAAGTATGCTTTGACCCAAGTATATATAAGAATTAAGAAAACAAAGGGTAGGGTGGGGTAGCTTTGGATTCCTTTCATGTGACAAACGTCCAACAAAAAAAGTAGACTTATTTTTGCCTTTTATATGCTTATGACATGAAAAGTTGCTTTCAAGTAAAAGCTAGTACGTAGGATGGAAAGGGTTGTGTTAGTATTAGATAAATGGAAATAATGTTCTGTGATTAATACTAAAATATATATATTAGACAGCCTTTTTAAAATTGGATCAAAAGGTTAGCATGTGACTCTTTCTAAGTTTCTTGCTTCTTTTTTTTGTAATCTTTTGAACATTATTATTTGATGTCATTATAGAATTTGATTAGAGCTGCTTACGTCACATATATGGGTTAGTCCAGTATTGGCAAAGCTTTGTAACATATATATATGTTCAGTTGAAATTTAAAAAATGCTTTGCATTTTTAACTTTTTATACGCATTTTAGGGAAACCACGTCCCAAGCCTAAGGTTAGGCTTGTTGACCCAAACAACGACAAGTCTACAACAACTATAAAATAGAGTATATATCCTAATGATGTAGATAATCACGAAACAGTGATGAGAAAAACAAGGGGAGTCCAGTATATCAAATTACCAACAAAGATGTACGTACATATCTTAAGTTTTTACTTCTTCAAATCATGTTGAAGTAGTTTTCAGCTAGTAAAAAACATTGACCTATATATTTCAACTTTGAGCAATCAATCAATAATCCAATTTCACCAACTTTAAAAAACAGAAGATCCAATGTTTCACCTAACTTTAACTACCGAATAAGTTCAATAGTCAACAAAAGCTTGAAAACTTAAGCACCATTAATTATAAATCAAAAACTTCAATAATATTGTAGGGGTGTGGATCTATATATATGTCTATGAAAATTGCTACGACAAAACCTCAAACCTAACGCTTTGATTTGATATTCCCTTCATCACTTCCGTTATTCGCGACAAGAAGTTGAAAAGATCGATCCATATGCACAATCCAGAACACATGCATGCAGCACTTGGAGAATTAATTAGCATTTCAATTTTTAGTTGTTTACGTTCTGGCGCTTGTTAACTGAAGATGTACGTATACAAATTTAGGAGATTTTGAGAGAATCAAGTACTTTAGTTATACAAGGATAAATTGATAAAAAATATATCAATGAAGTGTTAAGTAGTTAACTTTGCTTCTACAATCAATATATATATATATATATATATGTGTCTTCTTCAATTCTTCTTCTTCTTCTTCTTCTTCTTCTTCTTTATTTTACTCGAACAAGTGTATTTAATTGTCACCCATTGGATTTCAATCTTTAACAGTATTTGCTTTTTCTGCATCTAACAAATCAAATCCAACTGCTTGAACTATTGATTAGGTTCACAAGTTTTCAGGCCAAAGAAAAAAGATTAGGTTCACAAGTTGAGCTAGCGCAGTGAACTTTGACTTGTTTTTGGAAGACAAACTAGTTATATACACATCCACATCTAATCCTGTCGTCCTGATGATATGATATAAAATATTATAAATAAATAATGAGAAAAAAATAAGAAATTACTAGCAAATTTAAAGTTGGCTCATATTAAATGAAAAGAATTCAAAATAAAAAGGGCTCATATTAAAAGTGATTACATTCAATGTAAACATGAGTTGGGCTAAGCCCAAATAGAGAGACCGGGCCTAGGCCTGCATGAAAAAAATATTATGTCTTAGAATTGGACTTGTGATCAAGTTTGCTTGTCAGCCCCCATTTCGTCCAAGGCCCAACAGTGACTACTGTTTCATTTTTCAAGCCCACCCTTCCTGACCAAAAATAAAAAGAAAGAAGGTCCCCAACAGTTTTCCATATTTCAGTGAACAAATAATTAAGTTGTAATTAAATTGAGATTAGTGATAGACTATAATGCAAAGTTTGATGTTTGACATGGGATGCAATGAGTCATGAGCCAATAAAATAATGACACGTGGAAGAGTTAGTTATATATAACTAATGATGTGACTCCGTACACAGTTGTGATTGGTTAAAAAAATTATTATTATTTTTTATTTTTTAACATTAAATTACGTCAATGACTATAATTATGCCACATCAGCATTTGCATCATATGTCAATAATCAAACTTTACATCTTAGACTAACCCTTCAGATTAATAGTAGATACTTCAACCAAGAATCACGGGATGACGTGTTTGATTTTATCAAAAGTGTATTTTTGGTCTTATATGTTTTACTCGGACTTCAATTTGATCAAGTATTTTTTTTTGGTATTTTTAGTTTTAGGTGCAGAATTGCCTCTATTTATTTTTATTTGTAGATTTGGTCATATGTCTTTACAAAAAAATTCATTGTTAGTCTCACAATGTGAAACCTTTTGCAAAAGTATGAGATCAATTATGTAACTTGATCAAAATAGATGAGATCAATTATATAATTTGACTAATATATATGAGACAAAAAATACAAAAAAAAATAGGCCAAAGTCCTATTTTGGTCCCTCTTTTATGCTCATTTTTCCAAATAAGTCCCTCAGTTATTTTTCGTTTCATGTTGGTCCCTTATTTATCCAAAACTTGTCAAAGTTAGTCCCTCTAACATTTTCCATCTATTTTTTCGTTAAAAAAAGAGGAAAAATAAGCTTTCATCCCAAAAATTTTATTTTTTTATATTAAGGTCATTTTTTTTATAATATGATCAAAACCTAAGAAAAGAAAATAAATTAAAATTTAAGTTAATTTACCCAAAAACAAAAAAAAAAATCTCTCTCTCTCCTCTACCCCTCTCTCTCTTTCTCGAACACCTCTCGCATCCCTTGGGCGTCTTCGACAAGCTTGACACTGATGGAAATGGCTACCAACAAGATATCTTACCGTCAACGGCGGTGACTAATTCCATTCATTAATT